>JXOV01018310.1:694-22614 GCA_001014945.1 Clogmia albipunctata | reverse complement strand
TCAGATAATCGTAGTGGATCTACTTATCATCGCCAGTACCGATTCGATAGAGAAAACCTATTCATTTTTGTCTTTTCAGCAGTTCTTCACAAATGAAAAATCGGCGCTCCACGTCTCTCGGCTTCAGTTGATACGGCACCCAATTTTACGTCCACAAGAATTCTATGACTTTCGTCAGAAGTTTTCTTCATTTTAAAGTAATGCAGGAGAACTCCCCGCAAAAACCACTTTTTTGGCACAACAGTCGACATTTTCGATTGGATAAAAAATATTGTTTTTTACGCTTCAACTAAATGATAGATATTGGAATAGATGCTCTATGACATTGACTTTCCAACGAATACTTGAAAAGGTTAAACACCATTATAAAACGCAAGATATGCGCCCTCGCGTGAAACCGCACGAATTAAATTATACTCTTAATATTTATTTGTTTTAAAATGCAAACAATTTTGTTTAAAATACGGTCGATAAGCATTATTAAACACTCGGGTCTTCTTTAAGGCACTCGACACGCTCGTGACTTAAAATAACCCTTATGTATAATAATGCCCTATCATATCAACCGTGTCTCTAAATAACTACAACAATACAATGAAAAACATTGCCAATTGAAAGTCAAGAAATGGTGGTTGAGGTTAAGACTCCCCATGAATTGAAATGAAAAAATAATGAGCTAATGATTACTAACAATTAATTACATAAATAAACATAATATATAACCTATATACATATATAATTCTAATTAACAATTTAATTTATCTAGTCTATAAAGTAAGTCGATTTTTAGAAGTCCGGAAAATAATCTAACAACAGTTTTAATTAAAGTGGTAATCTTCGAGCTTTACTGAGCAATGATGAATGGCTGGTCGATTCATACTCTTTCCAAACTATTGCCTATTTTCATAAAGCTGTTATTTATAAAGAAAAAATATATGAATGAATGTAAAAAATTATTTCAAATCATTTTATGACAATAGGTAAACATAAATATAATGGAAAAGTGTAAGTAGTATCTTAATTGTATTTAGCACACTGGTTTTTATAAAGAACTACTTAAGTTTTCCAGTAGCCGGAACATATACGTATCTTAATATTATTTAGACGAAAAAAATATCTTTGAAATACCTTCAACAATAACCATTTAGATTGTTTGATTAATTACTAAAACCGTTGATAAAGTAATTCTGAATAAAAATACCTTTGTGAGGCGATTTCAATGGAAACGATGGCATTATTTTTCATCATCACATCACTTAAATGTTTTTGTTGAAAACTCAAATACTTGAAACAATACAACGCTATAGTAATGTTGATGAAGAGAAGGTACCGAAAGGGTGACACTTTGGGATGGGGGTGCTTTGTCAAAGTTTAGAGCTAAATTATTGATTCGGAACCAATTCTGCAACGATTAATGTTTGTTTTCAAGAGTCAACCCTTTCAATTACTGCAATCAAGAGAATCGAATTTCGATGGGGGTGGTTGGTTCTGGGTTTCGGGACCGATAAATCAATTAATTTCGGATGTGGGTGTTCTATTTATTTCCAGGAAATCGGGGCTTGGAGGCGCCATACTCAGTTTTATTTTTCGTACATGGCGAATCGTACGAGTGGGGCTCCGGGAACCCATACGACGGCTCCGTGCTGGCGAGCTACGGTCACGTCATAGTGATTACAGTCAACTTTAGGTTAGGTATTTTAGGTGAGAGTCTAATTGGTTTTGAATTGTAACCGATGACTTTAAAGTGGCCTTTGACTTTTGTGAAGGATTTCTAAAAACACGATCCAGTAACTCACCGGGATCGGGAGGAAACTTGGGCCTTCTAGATATAATAGCAGCACTGCAGTGGACAAAGGAGAACATCGGTTCGTTTGGAGGCGATCCCAGCCGAATAACCCTCGTCGGACATGACTCTGGGGCCGCCCTCGCCAATCTAGTTCTGATCTCCAAGTCAGCCCGAGGTGAGTTCAATGTAGAGTCACGTTCTGGCCCCCGTTTTAATTACCAGCCTATTTATTGCTGGCCAATTCTTCCTGTCACTCCTTATTTTGGACGTGGCCGCCCATTTGTGATGATTCTATTTGTCCGTTAATGTCGTTATTCCTGTTTTTATTTATTTTTTTTTGCTACATTTGGGTTGGATTCTTTTTCTCTCTCGTCAGGACTGGTGCAAAGGGCGATTCTGCTAAGTGGGTCAGCGCTCAGTCCTTGGGCTACGATTGCCGAACCGGACGCGGTACGTGAGCAAGTATCACAACAAATGGCGTGTCATTTGGATGCGATGGCCGAGAAATCGAAAGTGGGGAACGTGATAAATGACATTACGTCGTGTCTCAAGTCCAAACCACTTCGGGCTTTGATGGGAGTTCGTTTGCCCAATTTACGGTACGCATCATTGTTGGTAATATATTTGAATTTAAGCAGGGTCTCCGCTATCTTTAAGGGATGATAATTAATTGCCTCTTGGTCTAGGGGCATTTGTATTGATTGGTTATTTTTTGGCATTTGATAGCACTGGTTAGTTGGATCTTTAGGAATTATTTTGTTTTTAAGTATTTTTATAAGATTAAAAATGTGATATTTGTATATTTTTTTGAATTACATTTAATATATTAGTGTTACTATGATATAATTTTCATTGAATACGTTTTGTTTATGTATTTATGAAGATGAATGTTTATGGGCCGAGGTAGCGCATAAATGTAGAATCAAGCTTTGAATCCAGTATAAATAACTTTTTAATTTAGAAATTTCATTTCTCTTTTCAACTAACAGCAACTTGTGATAAATATTTGTGTAAATACATTTACAAATAACAACAACCCCGGCCTCAATTGTCGAACAACTATTATCGTCAATACTATTTGTTCAACTCCAGACAGAATTTCAAAGCTTGAATTTAGTGCGTCGGATCAAAGAGAAAAACCGGACTTCTTTTAATACTAATACACTCTAAAATGTATACAGATGAAATTTGGCATAAGATGGTCTTCCTTATAGTACATATGTTTTGTTTCGGTGGTAAACTGTCAATACATGGCATTCTATATAAAACCATTTTTTCATTATGCTAATTACACTATAACAGATAATGATTTGAGGTTATGATATTCAATTGTCAATCGTCAAAGATTGGCAAAGGAATAAATAAAGGACTTGATAATTTTGATTTCGAAAAACCAATTGTGCGGTAATGGTTGTTCTATCATTGATATAGAAAATGTTATACTGAAAACATTGATGTCTCATTGAAAAAAGTAGCCTGTTTTAACGCAAATTGGTCTGGTAACGGTTTACTTTACAGCACGCGTGCGGTAATATTTCAAAATTTTCACGTATTTTAGTCACCAATTTAATGGAATTACATATTGTCATAACCAAATCTCTACACATTATTATTAAAATATTTTCCATTGAGAATTTCGTTGTGAATTGTTGCACAATTTANCCTGTTTTTAACGCAAATTGGTTCTCTAACGGTTTACTTTACAGCACGCGTGCGGTAATATTTCAAAATTTTCACGTATTTTAGTCACCAATTTAATGGAATTACATATTGTCATAACCAAATCTCTACACATTATTATTAAAATATTTTCCATTGAGAATTTCGTTGTGAATTGTTGCACAATTTAAAAAACCGCAGTGAACGGTTTTATTATTAATTATCTATTAACTGAAGAATTACACACCAAAGCGTTCAATACATATGTGAGATAGATTATTACAGCACTCATTTACCTATTTTTACTCGCGGCGCTCGTCTAAATACAAATACAAATAAATTCGTACTGTAATAACCTATATTTCAACACTTGTATCGAAATATACTAAAATATGACGAAAGAGAAACAATCAAATTTAGATATTTAAAATTAAATCCTTTTTCTTATAAGAGGGGAACAATTTTTTATTTATTTTTTTATGCTGAACATATTTTATAAATACTTCTTCTTCTTAGAACAACAGATTATTTTAATCAGTATAATTTTACCACTTGTTTAAAAAAAATAAATGCCTTTTAATAAATAAATATCCGAAGGAGAACAATTAAAAACAATAAAGGTATACACGTACTACATAAATAAGGGTGAAGTCAAAGTGTTGAACCAGAGGCTATTGCCATGGCGAGTTTTTTGGTGAACTTATTTTTTATGTTAAATGGCAAGGGTCAAGGTCGCAGACAATTTATGTTTTCTTATGTTAATTAAGGGTGTTTCTCAAAATATTATTCGAAGCATTCTTTAATTCAATGGGTTGACTTTTAATGTTGCATAATTTAAGAACGTGAATCAAGAATTCCCAGAAAATTGTTTATTAATAAAAAAAACCACGACTCTTAAATAGGATCCCAACAAATTGTCTTGACCTTTTCGTTATGGCAATTGAATAAGCGTCAATGACTTTACTCGTGGGAGTTAATAAAATTTGTCAAGAGATAAATTTGAGAATTGGTTTCACGAGACCTTAAATATTTACCTGAAATACTTATATAATTTATTATGCAAATTTAATATAAATTGTGTTTAATGCTACATAAATACCGTATTGTTGAGAAGTGTGAGGTAAATAATTGTTAAGTGGAAATATTTTTGTAAGTCATTCCAATGGAATAACTAAAAATACATATTTTATTAAGTATAATTCAATGAGATAAAAATTTGAAAGGTCATAATTACTTAAATTTCTTCTTTTATTTTTTTTTAAATTCATTGAAAATATTTAATTTATGAGAATGGATCCCAATCCTGCTTTCCTGATAAGAGACACTTCCCTGCTTTGGAATAGATGTCATCTCCATTTACTATATAAGGACCGCACATGAATGGAGGATAAGGCGAGGCGTAGAAACTGTTCAAGTGTCGCAATTTATTTCCGTTGTTATTTGTTTGTTGTGGATGTTTCTTTGGTTTGTTTTATGCGACCCGACCATTTATCTTAAACCACAGAGACCGACATACATACAGACGCAGACACACACCCATATTCCTCAGTCATAATAATCAATTTCCGTCCACTTGGTCGATGGAATTTCCTCCACCATCCTCCTTCCTTCAACATTTGCAAATTAGTATGATTCCATTTTGCTCCGGTAATATTGCAGTGAAATAAGAAAAGAAAAGGAGACCAGAAAATCATAAAACGCAAACACAGTGTTAAATCTTGCGAATCGATAGACACAATTAGGGAAATGAAAATAGAGTGGAGACCTGTGCTTGGGGAAGTGGAAAAAAGTATAGAGAGGAGAAGAGAACATCAAACACAATTTAAAGTAATTGCCTTGGGGCTGGTTTTTCATTTCAACGTTCTGTCTCTCTTTCGTTCAATGTTCAGTTTTATACCGTCTTGGGGACCATTTTTACCGTTCGATGACGACCTGCTGGATCCGGAAGTCACGATGGAGCACAGCGGAGAGAGTTTCATCACCAGCCAGCTGATGATTGGCATGACGACGACCGAGAGCTATAACGACTTTAGTGCCAGCGACATTCAGTATGGGCTTGAAGAGGAGCAACGAAATCGGATCCTCAGAACGTACATCCGGAACGCTTTCACGTTCCACTTGAACGAGATTTTTTCCGCTGTCCGGAACGAGTACACCGACTGGGACAAGCCGATCCAGCATCCGATTAATATACGGTAATTGGGACATGATAATTGGTGTCCTGACACGAGTTGTTATGCTGAACAAATAACTACTTGCAGGGATTCCACTATGGAGGCACTTAGCGACGGACACACAGCAGCTCCCTTGATCAAGGTCAGTTATTTACATGCGAGGAGGGGAGCAAAGACGTACCTGTTCCACTTTGGATATCAGACCAAGGACTCGGAATATCCACAGGTATTTAACTCTGTTTATTTACCCAGAAGTGGAGAAGGAGACGACTTTTGTAACGTAGGAGAGTTGTTAAAGTCGAAAAGATTATTTGCATATAACTAACCTGATTTGTCATTTAAACGTACCTGTCTCTCTGCTCTGTTTACCTTTAATTACTGAAACCAGGAGCAGAGGCTGGGCTCGGTGCGAGGGGAGGACATTCCGTACATTTTCGGACTGCCGCTGGTGTTGGGTGCGCCACACTTTCCACAGAATTACTCGAGGCAGGATATGGGTGTCTCTGAGGCGGTGCTCAATTTCATCACCAATTTCTGCAAGACTGGCGATCCGAACGAAGCGGGCCATCAACAGGTAGCCATAGAATAGTAATGAGTCCGGTGCCGCCCCCATTTACGATCCGATCCATTTCCGTTTTACTGTCCAGAAATCCCGAAAATTTTCAGACAGTGTCCTTTTGTAATGAAAATTGAATAGTTTGTTTTCCTCTGTTTCGTATATCTAGATGATATGCTTGTCTCTGCTGTTCTCTTTTCGCAATAAATGGGCCGAGTGGATTTTGTTGACCATAAAATTTGATTACAGGCAATGCTCCATCCGGATTATGGGACGATAAAGGAACGCACCAGGTATCGAGGTATCACCTGGGAGACTTATGAACCGACTACGCAGCAGTATCTGAGCATAGGTAATGAGTGGCTGTCTTTCATTTTCATCCATCCTCTTTGATTAATTTAAATGGATTTATTTTGGGGTTGATTTCACAGCTCTGAAGCCGAAGATGAAAAGCCATTACCGGGGCCATAAAATGGCAGTGTGGCTGAACTTGATACCGCAGCTCCATAAGCCGGGCGATCCGGAAGTCTCGATGATGCATCACCATTTCAAGGAGAAGGACACCCATTACTATGATGGATCTGTGCGTGCCGAGTCGTTGATCCGGCCCCAGAATCACTACACCAACGACTTGATTAATGGCGTGCAGGAGTCCAGGCAGGAGTCCTACGGCCTTGAGTGTACCCCTGATCCCTCCAACTCCCTTGTTCAACAGGACTCCTCCGCATCGACGAATAACGACGAGGAAGATGACGAGGACGCGGTGATGGTGGATGCCGAAGACGAAACAGAGACCGAACTGCTTGACAGAATTATTACCAAACACTATTACAGGTAATTACGCCAAATGACAAAAGGGGCGACAACAAGACGGTGATTAATGTCGCCACGGCTCGCTTTTTGCTTATCTAGACTCGTTTTTTTCCTGTTGTTCTTACTCTTTTTTTCGGTGAATAACAATTCCAGCTACACGGCGGCTCTCGGTGTGACGGTGGGAGTTGGTTGCCTCTTGCTCATTCTCAACATGCTGATTTTCGCCGGTATCTACTATCAACGGGATCGATCTCGACGCAAAAAGCGACACCCCCGCCGATACAGCAGCACTAATGGCAGTCCAGTCGGAAACAGTAGTGGAGGTAAAAGGTTCTTCTTTGTTTATCCAGTTTTTTTTAATTTAAAAGGATTTTTTCAACTTTTCACCACTCTTCATTGATGTGGTGTTTTGGATTAAAATGTTTAATAAAGCTTTAAGTTAAGGTTTTTTGTTTTTTTTTTAAATTTTTAACTGAAATATTAATTTTAATGACTTTAATAATTTAAATTATTATTTGAAATAATTAATTCAGAAATAAATTGCGTTTTAATTAATACAATCTCGACACTTTTTACATAACAATTATTTCAATTAATTTTAATTCACACGATATAATTAATTATTCACATAATTAATATGTGTAAAGCCAATGTAATTGGAAAAGCTATTAATATTGAATATTAAAATATTGTTGAATGAATAATTAGAAGATCTTATACTAACAGTCCTTTTGCAGTTGCAGTATGGACGATGTGTAGGGAATTTAATGATATTTAAAATAATATGGGTTGGCTTACGTCCAGCCGTTTGTTAGCTATGTCGCTTTTTAGCCTAAAAACCTGGTTTGTCAGGAAATATTATCCGCAATTGTGACTTTTAGCTCTTCTATTATGTCATATTGGTACCCGGAGGTCCACAATAAGCCCAGATTTAGATGGTTATCATTATTTTATCTTATTTTTTAATTTTTTATACTATTTTCTTATCAATCGAAATCAGGAGTTTTAGGCTTTTAAAAAAGGTTACTGGATACTTACTATGACATTGTGACCAAATTTCCGAATTCAGAATTCTTGACATATTTTTCATTGTCGAACTAACCCAATCAATAGATTATTTAATAAATACTTCATACTGGAGAAAAGGGGGCGCATTCAAAGCGCTAAGGAATAAAAGAAGTCCTTTTTCCGTTTTTGTTTTGCCAAATCAATTAAAATATTTCCAAATATTTTTAACATGCATTATGAGGCGCTAAGATAATATTGTGTATATTTTTGAAATTCCTGCGACATCTGGTTTCAGAGATATCAAGGAATTGCTCGTGCGATTATAGCCTTAACTCGCGCTGTGTTTAATTCAGAACTTTTAGGCAAAAAAACTTTTCATTGAAATTATCATATAGAATTCCTATATAAAATATAACTTTAAATTGTATTATAACACTTATATTTAGATATGTTGAAGCGTTGAAACGTTCTGATATACAAATTTGTTTGGTGTCAAAATTTTCGAGTAAATATTTATTGCGGAAAAGTTCATTCTAAAAATACACCAAATTCTTGTTTGTTTTTCTGAGTCTACGATGCAAATTAAATGAATGACTATTAAATTAAGCCTACACATTTTATAGTATATTTATTGTGTAGACTGTGTCTAAAAATGGAAAGGTCAACAAGAAATGCTACATATTTATCTTTGAAAAGGCATTTAAATGAGACGGGAATTCGAATGGGACTGAAACCCCTACAGATTTATGAATAGGATCTGACTCGTCGAAAATTCCTGAAATATTGTTTTGTCTTATGCTGGGAATTGTACTTACGAGTTCTTTTCTCATTTCGCCGTTGGCATAAAATGTTGAAATTGGAAAAGTGTCTCTCCATTTATTTTTAGTCGTGTGTCAAACGGGGCGAAAAGTTCTTTATTTCCCCCTTCCCTTTTCCACTCGAGACATGCACCATGAAATATTTGTTTGTTTCTCTGTATATGTGTGTGTTTTGTGTATACTTTGATATAATAAATATTTGCTGAATTTTTCTGAATTATCGTGCAGACATTTCTTTGGCTGCGATGGCGCGACCCTGCTCTCTGGCGACGTCTGGATGCAAGAGTCAACTGGGTTCAAGCCAAGTGCCGCACAAGGAGAGTCTGGTGGGTGATCCACCGCCCAATTATAATGCCCTGCAGCAACAGCACCAACACCACCAGCTCAAGCAAAGCTCGCCTTGTCACCGGCTCGATGGCAGTGGGACTTTGCTGCGGAAAAAGTGCTCTGATCCAGCAGCTTTGCAACAGGTAATTTGACATCGTGATATGCCAATTTGGATTATGCTTGATACCTTTCTAAACACGTCTTTTTATGTTAAAACGTTACGAAAATTATTATTGCTTATGAAATGTTATGACTTTAAGAGTTGTCTTTAACTTAAAACACGAAAGATGTTTCCACCCTATATTATTATGTAAAATTAAGATACAAATTATGTTTTACAACATATTTTATTTACCAAGCAACATTTGGTTGTAAATGTGTGCTGTACGTTTGACTTATATATTTTGTAATATACTCAAATATTATCACATCTATAGTCAAAATTAATATTATATTTTCTAAAGGTTCAATTAAGAAAGATATAATTAAAGTTGGAATAATTACAGTTGGAAAAGAAATATAAACTAACTGGTACAATTTTTATTTTTACCTTTATTATTTTAAATGTTTATTTTTCTCTTAAAGAAACACAATTCAATTCAATTAAAATTGCCCTACTTTTGCTCAAAAAATTATTTGATTTTTGGTCATCACCATCACAATATAAAAATAATACATATATTTATAACTAGTTAATTATATTATTTATTAAAAGCAATTTGTTGGAAATTTAGCGGTTTAAGAAATCTACAATTAATTGAACTAAAAATCGTTAAATTAAATAAATCTTAGTTTAACTCGATTTTTTTATAAGAAAAAGTTAATGAAATAATTTGTTATTCAAAGACGATATACAATGTCAAGAAAATCTTGAATAAATGTGAAATAATAAAATGAAAGAGATCAAAGAAGACCCTAGTTGTTCATGGAATCCATGAAGAATTTAGAGCAAATGTTTAAAAACTGCATAATGAAGCTAATGGTTATTGAGCCATTCATAGTAGTAATGGACAACTTTGGACCAAGTAAGAATATTTTTGACTAAGACATCATAAAACAAAAATTTGAAAGGAAATTCGTAGCCATGTTATTAATTATTTATCATCGGCTTAAAAATATGTTATTTAAATCAAAGCCGCTCAACATGGTATAAGTTGTCCGGATTTTACGTGTCGTCATCAGCCGGAAGAAAAATACATGTATCAATCTGGTTGGTGTTTTTTTTATTGTTAAAATGAAGATTAGACAGATGTATATTGTTATTCAGATTCTATCTTGTACGGAAGTTAACACTATTTTCTTAAAATTTTAATACATTTTGACTGAATTTTGCGATTTTTTTTCGCATTTCAGCACAAAATAACTGATATTCAACTTATTAGTCCCAAAAAGAAGTAATTATTACACGTATGTAATCACTTAAAAAGTCTTTTGTTACAATATTATTGCTGATTTTCTTGCATACAAAATCAAAACAATGAATGATATCCGGCTCATGACGTTTCACTACTAATACCACCACAGATCCATACAACCTTATTGTTAATTAGCGTTGATGTAAATATAAATGTCTTATTTTGTCGAAACGTTGTTTTATAATCCTTGGGTTTGTTTTTATTTAGCTTGTTTACATAATTACTTAATTACCTTCATTATTGGTCGACTGAATAAGAGCACTGAATCGGTTGTAATAGTTCAAATAGTAATGATCTTTATTCATCAAATCCTCAATCCTGTGGAGGATTAAGCCAAGCGAAAGCAGGCATTATTTACAGTTGTATAGAACTTCCCTGTATTCAATATTCGACAGTTTTAAAGATCAAAAAGATAAAATTTGTTATTTTTAATACTGTTTCTTTTTATTTTATCCCGATAATAATATTAAACTCTATATTTCTGTATCATTCGAAGCGGGAATAAACGTTGTCCGCTGGCTTAATCAATCAAATTTAAAAAATCTCCCAAAGGGGTAGTTTTTCTTGCTGATGTATTTAACTCATTTTATAATGAAGCTTTTTAAAATTATTGATTTACCAAAAAAATGGCGAATAGAATAAAGTTATTTTAACATTTCACAATACTAGGATCGATGATGTTATTCTTGGATATGAATTATTAATTTGGCATATAATTTATTTTTATAACAATTTTTTTATCGAATCAACGAGCACGTTTAACGCATATTAAAGATTACAGATTATACGGACCAAATTGAAAAATAATTCATGAATCGAAAGTATAATAGTTAATGACCGCAACGAATTATAGCGTGAAATTGATAAGGGCCTTTTGACGGTTTCCTTTACTTAATTACTCCCAAAACGACTGATCGTCCGTTTGATAATTCCGAGTTTTTATGTTCCACAGTAAAATGTTGTAAAATGCCTATTTACTGAATATAAACTCAAAAATTTGCTAGGGTTTATTGTTCCAGTTATAAAAATCTATGAATCATTATTAAATTTATTTCATTACTCTTTAATTAGTACTCTTTATGTAGTCCGATTCAGTGTCGTTTTCAGTTTTTAGAGAACTGCATTTGCCAATTTAAATATTTCAGAGGTAGGGGACGCAATAAATTGTTTGATAAACTATTTTTTATTTAACCATTTTCCAGCGTTCAGTCTATCATGTGCCTGTTACGTTAATTCGACATAGATCATATATCTTAACTAGGTGTGTTTAATGTACGAGTATACCATTGATTCTATTAAATAGAAATGAATTTTTAATTAGATCACTGTTTTTTTTCTTCATTTCGAGGAAGAATTTGAAAAAGCCATAGGGAACGTCGAACTAGCTCAAGATTAACATGAAATTTATTAATCATTAGTATTACTTTAAGGCTATATACTCGTAAGATACTAATGGTTAGTTTACACTGAAATATGTTTCGATTTTCATTGTCTTCTTGAATAATGGCATTTTCGATATAATAAATATATCAAACAGAATGTCTATGGAAAGAGGAAATTATTCTGAATTGGATGGCAATTATAAAATTCTTATAGAATTATTATTAACGCTGTTATTTAGATTTAAACCTTAATTTTCCATTCTCTTCCTATTTTCGTTCTTATTTGTTTAGTTCTATTTGCCGCTCAAACTCAAAATTCCGTAGCCAATGTCTAGAAAATGAAAAGAAAGTGAAAGCGCCTGGTATTTTTAATCGCCTCTGTAACCCTTGTGTGACACAATATACTTATTTCAATCCAGTACATTATTTCTTCAACAAAAAAGGAAATAGGTAGGTGTTTTTTTGTGATTTGATGGAAGAGCGGCTGTGTAGACACAGCTAAAAGCGTTCGGCCAATGTTTGGGCCTATTCGCTGCTCTATCTATGGATTAGTTTACCGGGTATACAGTTTCATAGAACCTGCTAAGATCAATGATCCGAATATCACTGAGTCCCAGGAGATCTTGAAAAACGTAACTGCCTAAGTATGTGAGCCGCTTTTGTTTAATTGCTAGACATTCACATGCAAAGTGCTCGATTTTGTTCTCTTCCAATGAGCATCTTTTGCATTCGGTTTAGGCTGCTGAACTCAAATCCAAGAAGATAATAGCCTGTTAGAAGGACGACTGTTCTTTTTAATTTTACTCTGTCTGTTTAGATTCGATAGAAAAATGTTACTAATATGACAAAAACTGATAATTGACAGTAAACGGAAAATATTATTCAATTATTTCAAATGTTTTAATCTTTATTAATTATATTACAAGCATTTACAAACAAAATTTTAATGAAATATTCCTTAAAGATTAAATTTTCTTGGAATTATAATTCAAATAATCTCCAAATAATTCTTTTGCAATTGGGAAATGTTTCATGTAAATGGGAAATAAATAATCCATTTTTCTTGGAACTTTGAATATTTATTTGTAATGACAAATAAAATGAAGAAGCATTATAAATTGTTGCTTGTAAATGTAATTTAAATTGAAACAATTTATCTGGAAATGTAAATTGAGCATTAAAGCCATTAAAATTAAATTAAAATTCTGAAAAGATTCTGACTTTTGAAATGAATTTGAATTGGAATTTAAATTGGATTGCAGGATTTTTCATTTTTCTTTAAAAAATATTATTTACTGTACTTTGTAATGGCAAGTAATTTCATTCGTAATATAATACACAATTCTTTGAAATCGAATATGGCGATGCTACTTGGGTTATGGGAAAAATCCATCACATTTTTTTATTTTTTCACTTTTTTTTGTTAACAGAGTCCGACGTTAAAAGCTGAAGGACACGGTTCAAACTCCATTAACTCGTCGCCGTCTAATTCGACGTCGTGTCGAGTCCAGATGCCGTACAAGTGCTCAACACTGAACAACAAAGGCGGGCAGCACCACCACCATCATCATCAGCACTTGGCCCCGCAGCCGCCACTTCGCACCTCGAGCACCGAGCCTGTGTCGACGAGTGACGCGCAACAGGTAGTCCTTGATGAGAAACCAATGCCAAACTCAATCCTCTCCAATGGCAGCAACAGTAGCAATTCTGGAGGCACTTCAACGTTGAAAAAGCGGGTCCAGATCCAGGAGATTACCGTATAGCACAGGTACAGCACAGCCGACCTGACTGAGGCTGTGTGAGACCAGAGAACTCTCCCCCAACTCTCATCCATAACTCAATTTGTTTCCTAATTTGTTTGGCTACTTTTTTCCTGTTCAGGGTATTTTGTGTTTTTTTCTCTCTCTCTCATCTCGACGGTATTTCAGTCTAAGGAAGATTTATTATCGACGCACAGGCCGGACAGAAAAGACGAAAGACAAACAGACCCATCTCTAAAAATCAGTGTTTATTTTATATTTCGCCGAGATATTTTGAGAGGACTTGAACAAATTTCCGTTCCGATGCCTGTGTCCATTGTTTTTTCCTTCTTCAGCTCTATTATTCCCAATCAGCAATTTTATTCATTGTTATCTTTTAAAATTAATAAGAACAAAAAATCATATACATAAAATGTATCTAACTGTAAATATAAGTATATATACTACATAGCCATTCCTAGAAAGGTTTATGACGTTGTCTACATTTAAGGAGAAAGCAGCCCAGCCCAAATCATATTTAAAATGGTATATACATACATAACTTAGGAAAATATTTAGCACATAGTACATGTTCTGAATCTAATTCATATCTGTATTGATTTTTGTACCTTTCCCCATTCTTCTCTATTATTCGTGAAATCAAAATGCGTGTGATTGAGTGTGGGTGGTGTGACACTGGCAAGGTTTTTGGTCATCAATGAAAGGAGTTACATGACTGGTGATTGATAAGGACTTTGGTAATTAAGTACTGAAAGTCATTTAAGGGTAATTTCTTGTTTACTTTTATTAATTGGAAATTGTTTGATTATTTAAGAAAATATGAGCTCGATTATAAATTTGGATAATTTTTGTTTTTTTTCTACTCCAGCTTACTGCGTTTTATTATGAACTTGAATATTTAAAGTTACTTTTGTTATATTGTTTAGTCAAATCGAGTTTTATTTTTTAATTTCTATTTATATCTTTTTTTATTTCTTATTTGTTCAAATCGAGAGATTTTAAGTTAAAGACATTGTCGAAGCATTACTTTTTTCATCTGAAAAATCTTTAGATTGTATTGACGGATCAAGATTGTAATAGACAAATGTTTAAAGATTGTGCTCTATTTTAACTAAGGCATAATTAATACCAAATAATCTTATACTTAGCGGGAAAATAACACTGGAGATAGAAACTTGTAATGTTTTCATATTTTGTAAGCAATTTGTCAAATGTATATAAATGCAAAATCAATAAAGCGTCGACTGAATTCCATTCGAATTTGATTGATTTCGTTTCAATATACTTTGTATTGACATGAAGCGGGAATTTACTATTAAGGTGAGTATGTAGCACGTAAAATTTTCTCGCTACATGTAATCAAAACCGATTTTCGTGTGTAAAAGCTGAGTGTTGTCTTAATTAAATTCTTGACAAATATTTGCATATCAGCAGTAACAGGAATTTTATGCAGGCAATATTGGAGGTTTCACGAGAGTAGTTTAATATAGAGACTCGGTAAATGTCAACATGTGAAGCTTCATAAATATTTTGGTTTTCTTGAAGAGGTATAATTATTATGTATTAGGTTTTTCCAAAAATGAATAAGATGTTTATGTATTTATGAAACACATAAAATAATAATATAAATCTGCTTTTGCATTCTGATCTTTAGTACACTACAAACAATAAATCAGAATGCTAGAATTGAAGCAAATCAAAATTAAGTTGAAGTATACGAGATGAACAACAAAAATGCATAAAATTATTTTGTTCAATTCCATATCGAAAATTTACCTGTTTTTAACGCAAATTGGTTCTGAAACCGTCTACTTTACAGCATGCGTGCGGTTATATTTCAAAATTTTCACGCATTTTAGTCACCAATTTGATAAAATTACATATTGTTGTCAAAACCAAATTTATTATTTAAATATTTTAATATGAAAATTTCGTTGTAAGTTGCATAAATTGAAAACCGTTGTGAACGGTTTTATAATTAATTATCGATTAACAGGTATTTTTCCAGAACTACACAAAATAGCGTTCAATACACATGTATGAAACTACTTGTATCGAAATATACTATTTAGATCACTTTTCAAACAAATTGTTATAAACAAGTTCTTTTTTTTGCACTCCCGAAAGGTCCCTTAAAAGGTAAGGTTCTCGACCTAGGATCGAGTTTCGAAATGCGTCACTTTATCGCACTAGTATCAATTATTTTTTTCACTAGTGGAAGAAAAGGATAAATCTACAATCAAGTTTGTCCCAATGTTTATTTTCAGGGGTTATTTAAAACGGTGAACTGAACATTTCTTTATCAAGGCTGATATCAGTCGCAGATTGTTATAACGGTTTGCAATTTGGTATAGAAAGGTCAGCTTTTCAACATTGATTTAAGTTTCATATTTCATTATTTAGTTGCACTTATGAAAATTTTGAATTTTTTTGCACTCAACTTAGTAGTCCCACAAAATTTGGATGTAAAGTCTTTGTTACATATAAAATAACAACTGAAAATCGCCGTTCGCACAAAAATGTGTTTTATCTGTCAAAACTAAAGTAATCATGTCAAATCATTGAAATTTGAAACATATGTTCAGGATAAATGAACACACCAATAACTAAAAATTTATAATCAAATGATGATATGGCAAAAAAAAATAAAAATTCACCTTACGTTTTGCTCACAATAGTAAAAAAATCCATTTCTGGCCGATTTGACAGTGTTTGAGCACGTTTTTATAGTTTATCACTGTTTTGACTGATCTTGATCTCGGATGAGTAAAAGGACTAATGTTTTATCACTGATTTCGAAATGATAAACAAAAACTAATGTTTATATCGATTTAACAGCGTCAAACCCTGCTCAAAAGGGACGTTAACGATGTGAATGCTCTTTTTCAATTATTAACAAATCGCCGATACTGTCGCTTTCCAACATGATAAAAACAAATGTAATAGTCAAATTTTATTGAAATTTCGACAGTATATATTTAAGAGAGTGTTCTAAACGATAATTTTTTTTGGAAAATTAAATTCATCAGCAGACATATCACGCCATTTCTCGTTTAGCTGCTCATTTTAGCTGCTATTCATTTTCTTGCTCTACTGTAAAATTTTCAGTTTTTACAGATGTGTTGTTGTTGATTTGGAACGACGATGTAATAAATTCGAAAGAAAATTTTTCTTACCTTTTGAGTTTTTGAAATTATTCCATATCAAAAGATTTATTAAATTAAGAATGCATATGAACGGTTATAGAAATTATAGGAAAGATTTTTTGTTAATAAATTGGGTTGAACTTTTTTATTTAGCACCAAATAAGACCGTAATATTTATAAAATATATTTTAAGATTTTGAATGAACAGAATTTGAACTTATTTTCAATATGATATTCATTATTAATTAGAAGCACCATGTCTTTATTTTAAACACTAATTGTTAATTAGATACATTTTCAGGTGGTATAATTTATATGATAATAAGAAACAATAAAATAAAGTCATTTAGGTGTGGTAAATCTCTCTTAGTAACAAAAGAGTCTGTTAGTATATGTCTCGTTCGGAGTTTACACGTGTTTTTAATTTAATTATCTTCAAATTTAATGGAATTCAAATTAATTTGAATTGTTTGTGCCAAAAATAAAATACGCCAATTTATGCTGCTGACTGTTTTTATTTTATTATTTTGCGAATTATTTTATTCCAAAGATTATTTTCTTTTCAAAATATAGAGGAGATCTCGAATATTTTTTTATCATTTTAATTGTATTTCAAATTTTCTCCATAGGAACTTAAAGAAGTTTTTGTTTGTCATTTTTCAAAAAATACTTGTACAAACTTGTAATTTATTTAATGACGAATCTAAGATTTAAAAACGGAAATATTTAAAATTTAAGAAACAATTTGATAAATACAACATTAAATCCAAACAAACATTATAATGAAGGTTAAGATATTTCTAATACGTAATTATAATTCGTATATTTCCTAATGCAGTAGAAAATATGTTTACTGATAAGAAACTTTTGCAAGTTACTTGTCGTAGATGAGTTTTGAAAACTTCCTGAAGCAAGGTAAGATGTTTAGAAATTTTGGAGCAAAATTGCAAAAGTCAACGCTAAAATAATAATATTTGAACTTTAATTGCATAAAGATCTTTTCGTGCTTACGTTGGTGTTATTCAGATGCATGTTTTCCTTGAAATAACTTAAATTGCTTGATAATAGTGTAAACAGTTAAATTAATGAACACTCATAAAAGTTTTGAGAGTTTGTTGCTTGTTATCTAAAGATAAAACGTGTGGAAACATCTCCTGTTGTGCATACTGTAAGCAGAGAAAGTTTTTGAAAGGAAATTATGTTTGTTGGAGAGAAAACTTTAAAATAAAGATTCAAGCAGAAATTCGATGAAATTTGCACAGTTCGCAGTTAATGGTGTGCATTTGCTGCGAGTTTTGAGAAAGATAGATTTCATGATAGTCCATTTCTTGAACATTCAAACAACGATAATTCATCCGTTTCATAATTGAGCAATGATACTTAAGTTATTTACAACTTTTTTCAAATGCATTTAGTATTATCTTTTTGAGGAAAGTAGGAAAATTTATAATCGTGACTTTGATTTAATGAATGATACATTAAAAGTTTAATTACAAAAGTATTTTAAGCGATATGTTAAGGTTTGTATTCATGATTCAATGGTGAATAATTATAATAGTCATTTTAATGAAATCATTTTGAGGTTCTTTAATATACTCGTAAATAATTTTTGCAATCCCTTATCGAGAG
Source organism: Clogmia albipunctata (assembly GCA_001014945.1). Classification (NCBI taxonomy): domain Eukaryota; kingdom Metazoa; phylum Arthropoda; class Insecta; order Diptera; family Psychodidae; genus Clogmia; species Clogmia albipunctata. Next base: position 4,141 of record JXOV01018310.1, on the reverse strand, counting down.
GTAATCTTTTTGACCTTGGTGCTTCACTTGTAACAATTTTGAATTTGTTATTATTAGAGAAAGAAAGAAAATCGTTATCTACTTACAAATTTTGTTTCAATGTAAAACTCAGAATAAATTTTGATCGCTACATTGCACTTATCGATGATTTATACCATGTCATGTGATCGGTTTAACATTTTAACGAAGAATATTTGTTTTCATTAATTGTAGAGTATTTTAAAGAGGTTACAAAAGAAAGGTAAGGCCTAATCGGGTATATAATCTGGTTTCAAACTCGGAAACAATGACAAACTCGTCCTGCTGTTGGTATTTCCAACTCTTTTTTTTGCTAAAAACACCGAATATACACCCCTCTTAAAGGACAAATATGTTAGCTATCAAATTTTTTGATTACATTTTATAAATGTGTATTTGTAATTTATATATTTTTATCTCAATAAACCTTTAATTAGAAAAAAACCCATATATATTTTATGCATTATATATTACCGAAATTCTTTCCCCCAACATTTTTTTAAGAAATTAAAAATTGCTGATGATAAAAAATGTTATTTTATTATAACTGTTATTTTTTAATAACTGGTATTCCAAATAACAAATCATTCACATAATTCGTAGCAAAAGAATTCCTTATAAATAAAATAACTAATATCATTGCAATAAATAGAGAATGAAATATTTTAATATTTCAAATTATAATTTAAAAAATGCTCCGACTCTGAGATTTTTATTCGGTTTATTAAACTTTTATATAGCTGCTTAAATAACCAGCAGTTTATATTATAATTCGTTATTTTAATAACTAACAGTTATTATAATATCTAGTTATTTAAATAACTGCTAGTTACTGAAAATGTAATAATAAAAGGTTATTTCAATAACTGGCAATTATTATATTGTCTGGTTACTTAAATAACTAACTGTTATTTTATTATTTGGTTAGTTCATTATTATAATGTAATTTTACTTTTACAGTAAATATTTTTCTTCAATTATTTGAATTTATACTTTTGATGATTATTCAAAAACGCTAATAATTATTCATGAATAACTTGTTAGCTAGTTAAATTCAAATAACAATTATTTATTTATTTATAACATGTTATCGTTATTTTGAACATCAGTAGTTAAAACCCAATTAATTTTTTCTTCTTTTCGTCGATTCTTTTTATATCTATTACTGAAAATTTCATAGTACAGTTCAAAATCAATCTTAATAACCAACTTGTTTCATTTACTGAATTTACAATTTGTATACATCAAAATGTTCTTTTGGACTACGGTTTACTCATTGAAATTTAAAAGGTGTGTCGTTATTTCTGCTATAATAAAGACCACAAGGTCAGCGTCTTTTTTGGGTATTATTTAAGAAATTGATGGGGTACAACCCGAAACATATCCAGAATTTCAAAAATTTGGGTCGCGATGTCGTATCTGGTCTCCAAAAGCTCACATTGAAAATAGTAAACACTGATTTCGAAAATCGAGAAAATAGTATAATAAACTTTTGAATTCAAATAAAATAGTGCTGGCTATCGAAAACTGTCCTCTTTATGCGTCTCTGAATACCAATATTGATATAATAGAAATTAAAGCCACAATCTCGGATAATATTTTCTAACATAGCGGGTTTTTAGGCTATTACGGACCGTACCCTACGGATTTAAGCCAAACCATATTACAAAGATAATTAACTTCCCTACAAATCGTTCTTCCATTGTTTTGAAATTGGACTCTAGTCATTTTTTTAGTATTTGAAAATCTGCTATGACACATGTTTTAATCGGTTGAAAGCTTTATTTAAAATTAATTAATTTAAGTTATTTTTAATAACTTTTAAAAATATTAAACTGCTTAATTCTTAACTATATCTAGTTATATCATTTGTTTTTAAAAACTTCCCTATTATAAAATCTAAACATGTGGCTTATTATTAGCCAATTGAAAGGAAATGTTTAATTATTTTCGGATTGTATAGCTTTGTGCTATAGAATTAAAGCCAGTGATAATACAAGGGGAGAGAATTATCGTGGGCAAAATGTAGGAAGAAGAAGTATGATATGAAAAGATAAATGGCGCTCTTTGGTAAACAAAAAGAAATCGGCGAAATGTTAGATGACGATATATGAGCAGTGTTCCAGAAAAAGGACTTGATAAGCGCAAAGTCATAGCATATATAGCAGCTAGCTACAATTATAAATGGATTTCAATGGTCCGTATCATTTATCAAAAGCATTGCTTTCACTCTTCGAGCAGACTACATCTTTGAAATTCTACTCTGACAGATTTTGAATTAAAACATCTATTTTATGTGCCTTTGTAAATTTCTTTTGTGTTATTTTACTCAAAAGATGCTAAAATTTAAATTGATTGATGTTAAATATAATTAACACCGCTATATTTTAGAATCAACCTTTCTTGCAAAATGTCACATTTCCACGAAAAACCATTAATAACTGTATTTGTTCAGATCTTATAAATGCCAAGAGTTGCCATTTATCGTTACCCTTTAACAGTATTCGCCAGTGATAATCATTTTGGGGCGGCAATCGAAATAATTGGATTTAAATAAATACTTGGGATTTGATGTATTTTGGACATATTTGTTAGTTATCCTTGTCACTTATTTGGCCAAAGTTTTTGGTTGGTCAATATTAGGCTGGTCGTTATCTTTTGAATAAATGTTTTGGCTCACTAACACCATCATTTATTTTATGCATTTTAGTCGCATAAAATTGATATTGTGACACTAAAATTTGTTCTGTCAAAAAATCACAAGTGCATTTTCTTTATTATTATAGTGTGACTTCGTGAAAGAAATCTATTGAATTTATAAGGACATCAGTTTCGTTGTGTATGATTTTACTGTAATTGTGGATGATTTCAGAACAAAACGTATTATTTTAATCTAAATGTACCGTTGTAATAGAGATATACATATCTGATTTCTCTTTCATACACTCATCACTGATTCAATTTCAATTTAACGTTAAAATTGAAAGAACAACGTTCCTATGTGCAAGTAAGAGAATCAAGATACAGTTTTCTATATCTTTCTATGGAATTAGAAAAGCAAAGAAAAACAATGTGAGGGAGACAAAAAATTTTAACAAATTTTAAATTTAATTTTATGTAAACAAATGTTCTTTTTAGTTTTTGTGTTAATTTATTCAAAAATCCATACAATTTTGTATTAAACACGGTCGATTAGTATTATTAAACATTCGTGCCTTCTTTAAGACACTCTCTTCGCTCTTGGTTTAAAACAACCCTTGTGTTTAATAATGCCTTATCTTATAGACCTTGTTGTACAAATAACAATTAATTGACTCACTTCTATTTCGATTACACACAATCCATAAAGATTATATTGGCAAAACGTAATTATTTTTACCAAACATCCAATAAATCTCATATTTCCCAGAACCAAAGATAATTAACGTG
>JXOV01018305.1:11554-23822 GCA_001014945.1 Clogmia albipunctata | reverse complement strand
ATTAGAATTAGAAAAGGACCTATCATTTTTTGTAGAGCTATATTTTTAGAGTGTNAAACTCTTTACATGCAGATATGGTGGAGGAAGGGAAACAATTGTCCACAGATAAAGAATTAAATGTCTTATGTAATAAGAAATTCTATCAAATTCTGTTTGCTAAATTACGAGAAACTTATTAGAATTAGAAAAGGACCTATCATTTTTTGTAGAGCTATATTTTTAGAGTGTCGTATCACTGTCCACACCAGTTAGATTTTTTTTTATATATTTTAGAAAATATTCTTTGTTTTCATTCTAACATGGGACCATAGGGAACTTCAAAGTAATATATGTGTGTCGTTGATCATTCGGCTCATTGCCATTAAATTTTAAAATAATGCCTTTAAAATTATAAATTTAGGAATATTAGTTCATTATTCTACTACTCGATTTCGTGTGATAATTTTTTTCAAATAAATGGTCACGATTGTTATTATCTAAAGCAATAATTACAAGACTCCTCATATTTAATGTAACCCTCCACAAAATCTGGCGGGAATGAAAAGATCTTATTTTCCCCCAAATAATTCAAATAACAAGTAGAAGTATGTACAAAATTACATGGTGTTTTGTTTTTGAATCATAATTTTGTTTAAAAAAATAAATATGAATGACTCTAACTCAAGAATTTTTTTGGTTAAGATAATTTAATTTAAAAATTCAAATATGTCCTGGNGTGTGATAATTTTTTTCAAATAAATGGTCACGATTGTTATTATCTAAAGCAATAATTACAAGACTCCTCATATTTAATGTAACCCTCCACAAAATCTGGCGGGAATGAAAAGATCTTATTTTCCCCCAAATAATTCAAATAACAAGTAGAAGTATGTACAAAATTACATGTCCTGGCGATTATTATCCTGAATAAAGAAATTGAACTCATTCAGACAAGAACTAAAATAATAATTCTCTTTGAGAATTAAACCTATTTGCTTAAATTTCACTATTGGAAACAATTTAATCTTTATTAGCAAATCAACGGTATACTACTTGACCCTGAAAAGTCGATAATTCCTGTAATAAATAATGCATTCAATATTCAATCAATTAATAATCTGAAAAGGGGGAAAACTGGACAAAAACTGAGAGAGTAACCCGCATAAAATATCCATAATTTATTATATACTTTCCTCGTCAATCATCACATCTCTCTCATTATACAATTCACACAATTAACCATGTGTCCTCTAGACTGCAATATTAAATATAACAAAAAAGTAGTAGTAGTAATATTTACAAATTTGATGACGCAAACTGCACTGCAGAAAATTTGCTCTTAAAAACATCTCGATCCAGATTCAAAAAGCGATAGATTTCAATAAAATAGGAGAAAAAAACAATACCATTTTTGGTTTTGAATGGGTGTCAAAGGGAAAGAAAGTTGGTCTCAGTTGATTGACTTGAGGACATAGTTCATTAAAAGGCCAAAGATGATTACGGACAAAATGAAAATGTTGGTTGTCAATTTGGAATTGTTGTTTTGGGTTGTCGTGGAATCAACAGGCGTGTCACCCTCCTTGTTACTGTTGCTGTCCCCCTTTGAATTGCTATCACAGTTTGTGTTGTTATTATTATTGGTTGGATCGGGCAAGTTTTCCAATTCCGGGAACAGTTCAAAGCTGCACTTTCGCTTTGTTAGATCGTCCTTTAGCAGTCGCTTCTGTTTGTCGTTCAACTGGGCGAACATCTTCTGGCTGAGCTGTGGAAACAGTTCCCGGAATGTGTTGTTTTTCAGGTTGAACAGGAGCGAATCGGCGGCCAAAATTCGCTTCTCCCTTAGGCTGCTGGTGAAGGAGCCGAGCGTGGGCGTGTCTTCCAGCATGAAACTGAGCAGACCAACTAAAATACTGGACACGGACCAGGCTGGATTCCACGTATCCGGGTGAAAATCGCTGATACTGAGACACAACTTTTTTCCAATGTGAAATCTGCCATTTGGCGTCAACATGTAGACACTGGGCGGCTTGAAGGGGTAATCGTGGGGGAATATCAGGTAGCCGTGGTAGTAGCCGCCGAAATAGGGCGACTTTTCTGGCCCGAAAACCACGTAATGCCTTTGAAACAAAGTAGAACAACAACAATGAAACGAAACAAACTTCACAATAAAGGCACAATTTCTCACCATTCCAGGACATTGCGGGGATTTGGCTCGGCCACAATATAAGGCACTGGGTCGTCTTTCAGCCGGGAGTAGTCCTTCAAAAGCCGCGACGTTGCTGTTGGCTTTCTGGCCATTTTTTTTTTAAATAAATATCTTACACTCAAATTCCACTTCTTCAATCTTTCAAATTCAAACTGTCACTTACTCAATTGGTACTGTCACAATTATTTGTTTACATTATAATATTTCAATTCTCTACTTTTTATCTACTCGCCAATTTCCACACAATTTCCTCCTCTGTCTCTGCCCGCCTTGTTGTTTTGTTGTGGCAATAAATATAGGCGAGCTTATTTTCTAATAGAGAGACCGAGAGGGAGAGAGAGAAATCCNAATATAGGCGAGCTTATTTTCTAATAGAGAGAGGGAGAGAGAAATCGNGAGAAATCCGCCGTTTTTAAAAATAGAATAGAATTACAATCGTTGGTTGATGAGTAAAAGCAGGAAAAGCTAAGTTTTCACGCGCGCTCCCGAGAAAAATGAATGAAAACTGCTGCCATTTGATAAATGTGTGTCGGCTTTGCAGTGCTGATGGTGGGTCGGCACGGTTAAGAAGGAGAAGGCGAGACCACCAGCAGCCAGAAGAGGTTCTAAAAGAGGGGGACTTGGAACTGGAACAGGAGGAGGACCACCGGATCGAGACTGCCTTGGACGCACTGCAGACCATTGTGGGGGACACCTTTGCTATCCAAGTGAGTCCACTTGTTGTTCGGTGATTCCGAATGATGAAAAATAGCCTCTAAACTGAAAAATTAAATAAAAATTTCAGTTAAACAATGCCCAATGCATCTGTGACTCGTGTGTGGTGTTTCTAAAAGACTGTATAGCCTTTCGGGATCAGATCCAACGTGTTGACAAGATGTTCTCCGATCTGGAAAGTGCTGGAACGACAGAGTCTCTCTTCTTTGAGCCGAATGATTGGGATGAAATTCGGGCCTATTATAATGTGGTGAGTTTTTTAATCACTCGTTATCTTTTTTGCTTTAGCAGAGGACCTATTTTTGAATCATTAATATTTCTACTAACAGTAAAAACATTGTGTATTTCTCGATGACTCTTTCTCCACCTCTTTAAAAAGAGGGAGGGAGAGAGGAAAAAATAAATTGTTCCATTTTTATATTTTTATCCAAAGCCACAAACATGCAGCCAAATGAGAGCTGTATTCTTTTTGGAAAGTAGTCAGCGGTGAAGAAGAGGACGGGCTTGAGAGAATAAATCTCGACCCGTGTAAATTAAATCGCGTTAAATAGACAGAACTGAATTGGAATTTTTGTAAAACATGTCTCAATAAATACAAAGTTGAGGTAGCTTGATGCGGGATTATTAACGACAGCTCCTCAGCTCCATTCTGGTATTTTCTGCGAGAAAAAGTGGGTGGCCTATTAGTCATGTTTACAAATATATAAATTACTTGAAAATAATAAAATCTTCACGTTGTTTCACTAGTTTGGGTTAATGGGAATTATTAAAAATTGGGATTTCAGAGGGTACACATTTGTTGGTTATTCCAATATCTTTATTCAACATAGATCAAATTTATAATTTATCTTAGATGATTTTATCTTAATTACCCTGTTTTAAATCTTTCTTTTCGATATTTTTTAATGAAACATTTTTTCATGCGGATCTTAAAAAATATTCTCGCGAAATTCACCCGTTATTACTTCGTAGTCAAAAATGATCAATTAATTACCAAGTTATCCTATAAATTGTAATCAAAATCCGGCTTATTTCAGTCTGGCTTGAGTCTGTTTAGATCACATGCAACTTTTTTGTTTATACCCAGTTTTTAAACAACATGAATTTATAGTTTTTTACATATGCATTTTACGACAAGTGTTGCGCGTCAGGGCTGTAATAAAAAGTGTCTGTGTTTTAAATTCTACACAATTGTATTTTTATTAAATAAGAATTTCGCTATAAATCCAAATTTCATTAATATAGAAAGTATTTCAATAGGAGACTCTGTTTATATTTTGATATAAATGGAGTATTTTTTTTAAAGAAGTCATTGAATTTATTTGCCTTTACTTAAACCAAAAAATGTTTCTAATAAGCATTCAAATTGTAACTAAAAATGTAAAAAATGGAGTCAAATCAACTCACAAAATGGGTTTGGCAGACAAGCGAATGCAAGAAATGCTCTATGTGAGTGTCAAGCAATCAAACAAAAGCGCCTCAAATATTTAGGAAGTTACTTTTGTCTAGATGTTCTGGGACTCAGCGACATCCGGATCATGTACCTTTTCAGATTCTATGAAGATGTATACCAGGATAACTAATCCATAGATGGATTAGCAAATGGGCCCATACAGTGCCCTAATGGTCTAGCTGTGCTTGCACAGTCGCTCTTCCATCACATCAAATCAAAACCTAAATTTAAGCATTTTTGAACAGTCATTATCACATTTCGCTATCGAAATCTGAAAACATATTTACACTTGTAATTTTTGTCTTTGCTAGCATATTAAGATCATCCCGTATAGCCTCAAATTTGTATTATCGTATGAAAAATCCATTTAATTACAGCAATATGTCAAATAAAAATTGAATAAAAAAAAATCTTCATCCAATCTAGAAGCATGTTCCCATCCTTGTCATTATGTTCATATCCCTAGACGATGAGTGTTAAAATCTTCTCTTCATTCTGCAGATGTCAATTACAGCAAAAACTTCTGGGCGAATTCAGGAATGCGTTCTTTTTGGTAGAGATCTTAACAAATTGCTCTTGATATCGATGTTATATTCAAATGATAGATAATGTCCTTTCTATAAGTGTACCTTTCGTACCTTTCACTTTACAATAAAATAAACATCCATTATTCATATTATTTTGCGTATGTATAGTCAGTGTAAGTGCTCAAAAATTTGGAGTGTCTGTAATCAAATGCCCAAAATAATTTAACTTTGGATTGGATCTTTGAGATTTTTAATGTCTGGAAATTCAGTGTGTTGCTGCTTAACAGTAGGATAGAATAGAGTTCAATTATTAAGTACCGCACTCCAGGGCAGTATATATATATAGCTTCAGCATCAAATCCGTCTCCATTAAGTTGTTTTGCGATTATTAACGAATGATGTATCGATAAAGTCTTCGATTTATTGAAAAAATCGCCAATTTTTATCGATATCAAATTGAAACCATTTACAGTAGAACCTGGTAACGCGGCCCTAATGTGGTTCCAGAAAGTCAATGTTACAACACTGTTTTAACCTAATCTTTTAGTATCACCCTAGTTTTTCCTTTTTTTTGCGAGGAATGCAAAGCAGAAGGAATTAAGTTTTAATTGTGGGTAGGGTTTACAAGATTCCCTACATTAAAAGTGTGATAATTCCCTTTCTTATGAAAATACTTATAACTGGAAGGCATTTAGTTATACTAAATCCTGAATCAACTGTGAATAATCTGATGACAATTTTTATACATTCATATTCTCAATAAACTCTTATCCCAATAAGAATTTTGCTATAAATTCAAATTTAATAATAAAACCCAATTTTAATTTTAGGACACTTGTGATTGGAAGTCCTCAGATGTGGTACGGCTGGACCATGGGAATGATATCTTGGACTTCTTATTCGATCAACCGGAAGCAGTTGCTGAATCGGAAACACAAGAACTTATTGAAGTGGTGTTAAGTTCAGAGAAGGAGAATGTAGATATCAAGATTGAGGAACCAGCGCCTAGGATAATTGAAATACATCCGGACCAAGTAGCCGAATCTTCGGATGAAGAAAGCAGTAGTAGTGAATCGAAGAAGAGGAAACGGGGTCGTCCAAAGCAACAAGAAGGAAATGAAAAACCACATCCAGCAAAGAAGTCCTCTTCAATCCGTCCCAAGCAGTCGTTTGAGTGTAATTTGTGTGGGAAAATGTTGGCCTCAAACTACGCCTTACACGTTCACAAGCAGTCGCATTCATCAGCTCGTCCGTTTGAGTGTCGAGAGTGCGGTAAAACGTTCGGTCGATCGGACGTCCTTCGAAACNGCTCGTCCGTTTGAGTGTCGAGAGTGCGGTAAGACGTTCGGTCGATCGGACGTCCTCCGAAATCATTTAGTCATCCACACGGGTCAAAAACCGTTCAACTGTCAGGAATGTGGGAGAAATTTCACCAGATCAGCGGACTNCACAAGCAGTCGCATTCATCAGCTCGTCCGTTTGAGTGTCGAGAGTGCGGTAAAACGTTCGGTCGATCGGACGTCCTTCGAAACCATTTAGTCATCCACACGGGTCAAAAACCGTTCAACTGTCAGGAATGTGGGAGAAATTTCACCAGATCAGCGGACTTAAAAAGCCATTTACGAATTCACGACGAATCCAAACCGTTTATATGCAAGGAATGTGGAAGGGGGTTTAAGAGAGCGGGTGACTTGAAGAGCCATTTAGGAACACATGTCCGGAAAGAGAAGTTTGAATGTGATTTGTGCCAGAAAAAGTTTCTCTCCCTTGGAGGACTCCAATACCACTTGAAAGTGCACACCGGTGAAAAGCCCTACACATGTCCGCACTGTGGAATGGGTTTTCGACAGTCTGGAAACATGTCCAAACACATGAAGATCCACCATTAACAGTGGTGGTCAAAAAAGCATCCTCGATTCGCGATCTAATCTCTATTACGCTTCGACCGCGAATCACCTTCCTATTATAATTGTGTTTATTTTTACGAAGAAATGAGATTTTTTATTAGTGTAAATGATGAAAGGTTGTGTTGTGCTGCCGAAATGTACCAGTTCGATTGTTGCTAGCCACAAGTTTTACAATCGATCTGTGCAAAAATTGAAATAAAACAATTCCAAATCCGTGTACAAAAAAGTGTTTTTCCTAGAGAACTCATCTAATTAATTCTTTTATTCATTTTTGTTACGTAATAGTGATGTCAAATATCGATATCAATGATTACTTTTTTTAAAGTATCGAATCTTAATTATTCGATATTGATCCTTTTTCCAAATGCTTTTAAATCGAGAAATCTATGACCAAATTACATAGAAAAAGTATTTTGATAAAGTATCAACATCGAATATTTAAGATTCGATACTTTAGAAAAAGTAATCAATGATCATTTATACTTGAAAGTATCGAAATTTGACATCACTATTACGTAATAGTGATTTGTACTACAAGGGTGTAAAATAAGCTCATTTTGTAACGAGGAAATGAGTGTGAAATACAAGCCATTAGGCGAGTTTTTTTTTATTGTTTCCTCTTTAAAAGGCGGATTATACATCCGAACAATACGTGCATTTTATTGTAAAAAACCATGACTGTATTAACGACCTGGACTAGAAATTGTGCAATTTTTTCCTCTAAATAGCGCCGAAAATCTGACTGCACAATGAATCTTTTTTCAGTGCGAAGTAGTGATACATTATGAAACTTCAATCGATGTTTAATAAATTACATGACCACATTCGCTCTCTTGTTTAATATTATGCATATACTTTATTAGTTAATCGCTTTTGATAGTAAATGGTTTAACGATCCGAGGACGAAATTGGTCCTTGATCGGAAAATTATGATAGAAGAATAATATATAATTAACATAACATTAAATAAAATCAAAATAAAAAAATGAGTTATTCGCTTAAGGGTTAACATGGTCATTTATCCTGGGAGGGAGCTTCTCATCTCACGTAAACTCTTTACTGGGCGTTGAAATTCCGGACGCTTCCTCGTAGCCCAACTTAAGATCTTTCAATTTATTGCCGCCTTCTTTCGAGACTTTGGATGACGATTTCAGTTTGTCTTTTTTCTCCTCCTTTTTATCTTTACTCTTTTTCTTCTTGTGCTCCTTTTTGTTCGTAGATTCCTCCACTTCTATGAGCTCCTTCTCTTTGGACTTTTTCTTGTCCTTTTTACTATTCTTCTCCCCATTTTCATCCCCTCCTTTTGACTTCTCCTTGGACTTTTTCTTCTCTTTCTCCTTCTTTTTCGATCCGTCTTCGCCCAACAATTTCAATTGTCCATTCTTGTTAGGCTTCGAAGACCCAGTATCGACTCTATTTGATATCACCGGTTCTTCTAAATCGATATCCAATGCCCTGTGCGGATCATTAGGGTCGTAATTAATATTGTTATCATCCGGATCCGATAATTCCGCCCCTTCTGGCATCTCGATCGTTGTACTCACTACATGCACTTGTTTGGGCTCTGAAAAAGAAAAAAAAATTAAAATATGTTTTAGTATTAACATAATAAAAAATATAATACATTAAAATATACATAATGTAATATAATAATTTAAACAATTCAATTGAAGAATTAGTTCACTTTAGTGTCCAGTTCTTTCTATAGAAAGTAGTTCACATTTCAACACTGTTGAATTATACAAAATTAGTATATTTGTGCCTAAATTGAATTACAATCAATTATACAAGAATTGAAAGGGGTAGCTTAAGGCCTTGATTTGGTACATGATTGTTTTCTTCTAAAATTCATATTTTGCGAAATAGCACATATATATATTGTTAAATGCACGCATTTATCTTTAAGTAAATGTCGGCAAAATTGTAAGATCGATCAGTTTAGTTCGGCGCCTTTGAGAATTTAATTTTATTGGAGAAAACATGCAAAGTAATAGTTTTATGGCAGGGACCGATCGTGGTATAGGATACAAATAATGTTTCTCAAGTATTATAATTTATGGTTCACTTCCTGTAAGATACTTGCTAAAATATGCAGATGTGTTTGAAGATAACCGAATTGAGGAGGAAATCAGGAAAAAGAAAAGAATAGTTTAGAGTTAGAAGAGACTCGGTATCCAGAAGCCTTAGAGTAAACATCGTGTAAGAGTCGAAATCCAGGCCCGGTCAAGAGAGGACAATAGTTTAGGAACAAAATATTCCAAAGCCGTCGCATTCGCGCGTTAATATTTAAGTCATAAGGCCCAATAAGTGATCTCATGTAAATATACTTTGTAGAATCCAATCCAATAAATATTTTATAATAAGTGAAATTATTATTTAATAATATATACGAATTGCATAGTGTTGTAAAAAACTGGTTAGAAAATACACATAATTAAAAACTCGTATCTTTAAGAAAACTCATTTCATTCGTTTTTTAAGTAATTAAAAAATTAATATTTTTTTTATTAACTTACCTTCTCCATCTGATTCTGAGCTATGATAATTGACAACATTCTTTGAATGCTTCTTGCTTTTCTTCGACTTTTTAGATTTCTTGGAAGAAGTGGACGTAGTTAGACTCGGCTTGCTGTTCATCAAATAGGAGTCTGACCGCTTTCCGGCTGTAAAAATAATTTAAAAATTAGATTAAATAATTTCAATAGAAATGAATTATAAATACAGATTTCCGAAATTAATCTATGAATGATAAATATTACATTTAACAGTTATTTATTTCATTTTATTAAAAAATTGGTTTATTTGATACAAAGGGCAGTATTTTGAAAATAGTTCAATCCAAATCAACAAAGCTATGTTTGCACATTTGTTTCGAAATTATTAAATAAATAGGTTTTAGTATAGTTTTAATAGACCGAATCGAATAATATTAATATTTGGCGGCAGCGATGGGATAACTACATTGCTCCAATAATGATTTAGTGTTTAGAAGTGTCAAAGGGTATACAAATGCGTCAGCATAATTTAAATAAAGCATTATTTAATAGCAACGAGAGTAATTAAAAATTACAATAATGTTCTCTTAAAGAAAATTTCAGAATTAAAATTTACTTTTTTGCATTTCTTTACAAATTACACAAGTTTAGTACGCAAACTTTTAGATAATTGACCTTTTCCAATTATCAAATTCATTTCATTATTGCCTGACTGCAACAAAGATAAGAGCTTTGTCGCTCAACTGGCAAAGTACTTAATTTCTGAACGTTACACATACTATTATTATAGACAATATATTAAAATATAACTAATAATCATTTTAAATTTAAATAAAAAAAAACTCACAATGTATTTGCAGTGGCACTTCGAGGGCGATCTCTGCAATCGGTATGTCTTCACAGCCTTCATTGTAATAGCTACTATTATTATTACTAGTACTAGTGTTTGTCGTAGTCCCCTTGAGATAGTTGGGATTGATGCTTTGCTCCATCTTTCTGGCTACCCTCATCTGTTCTAGCTCGGCTTCGGTCGGCTCCTTGGAGTACTTCTTCCCTGCCGAGTCCTTATCATGGCTGTCATTCCCCACAAACAGATTACCGTCCTTGTTTAGATAATCCATGTTGTCGTCGTCGTCACTTTCGCTGTCACTGGGCGGAGGATTGATCCAACTGTCCAGGTCCAAGTTATCCGGCACTGGGACCTTTCTTTGGGCTTTTGGCGCCACTGGGTTTAAATCTCCATTGAAAAGCGTCCCCATTTCATTCACAATTTCGATTACAGCTTCAGAAATTTGTTGCTTCTCTTCGATTTCGGAAACATTTTCCTCTAATTCTAAGATATTTCCAACGAAATCCGTTTTATTGTCCGGATTAACGAGAGATTTTAAGAGTTGAACCAGCATAAAAGCGGAACTGGCCCTCTCCTGGACCTCAATATCCCCAGAACTGATAAAAGAAGGCAGTTGATCCAATAATAAATCGCACAACTTTGATAGTTCTTTCGCTTTCTCTTTCACACTGTCATCGTTTAGTTTCTTCAAAACGATTCTACTAAAGAGTTTTACAATATTTTGGACAAAAACTGCTTGAATGTGGCCTGGTAAAGACGATCTATTCTTTAAAAAGATGTTTAAAGTCTCTTCTGGATCAACCAGATGGGTGGAAAACTCTCCTACAATCCAAGCAGCCGCATACATCACCTCAAACATTGTACTTCCCGGTTGCCTTGACGAAGACATTGGGAAATTATTCAGCAAAGTAGTCATTTCTCTAACGGCAAACGCTCTAACAGCTTGAACCCTGATCGCAACATCCAAAAGCTGAGTTGCAATAACAGATCCATGCTTAGAGTTCGACTCCAATTGGATTAACTCGACCAACACGATTAAATACCACTCAAAATTGGTCACGTACTGATACGAGCCCTGGGAACAGATCTCAATTACTTTAAACAGAAGCTCATCCCTATACGTTGACCCCTCCGCCCTCTCCATGTGACCCAGTAACTTCCCAACAATCTCCATCAAATTCTTCTTCGACACCATTCCATAGAGCAAATCCAACGCCCTCAGTCTAATCGATTCATCCTTATCATCCAAACAAGCCAGGATCAAATCCTTGTGCGCTTGGACACTCTTCGGATGCGTCTTCAAAATCTTGGACATGGCCAATAGGCCCAAATATTTCAAATTCTGATCCGAATCCTCGATTAAAATTCGCAACTTTTGCACACACAACTGTATGGAAGCACTGTGGTTTGGCATCCCGCTGCTGATACTAATCAAAACCGCAATCACCGTGTTGATGCACTCGTACAATAAACTCATCGCCGAAGTGCTGGAAAATGGACAATAAAATCAGATATCTGCTCTAAATACTAAAGGAAAAGTAGCTTGCCTGTGGATAAGGTTCGTCAGCGGTTCTATTAGCTTCTTACCAAGGCGGGGCTCTAAAGGCGTTAAAGCTCCAAACTGGAATTAAGCAATGGGCAAATAGTTATAGGTCTATATCAAGGGGTCAATCAAATGTTCTATTACAATGATATAAATCTTATACCCTTAGGGTAAAAAATATATATATATATTCCATGACATCTGGCAGTATCCTTATAGGAAAAATCTTCATGCGAACTTGTGTATGTAAGATTAAACCGAACAATCTATGCATGAGTTATATCCCTCACTGATATATATTAGATTTGTATGGATGATCACCGGTCAGATGCGCCATCGTGATTCCTTGAGATGATGGATACCACCCATTGCCTCCTAATCACGTAAGCATTGTCCCTACCTAATTTTATGCCATCTACCCGTCATTGGGTGAATACACTAAATTAAAATTACGAAAAATATAAATAATAAAATTTGGTTCATTAATAGATTTTATGCATTTTTGTAGCTTAATATTGATATTATGAAACTCAATTTTCCTCTGTTAAAGTCGTTATTATAGTACAAGTGCTTTTTCTTTATTATTTAAGTGTG
>JXOV01018305.1:0-11318 GCA_001014945.1 Clogmia albipunctata | reverse complement strand
CTGTGTTTTGTTAGTGTTTTTTTAAAAAAATCACCTATTNACTGTGTTTTGTTAGTGTTTTTTAAAAAAAATCACCTATCGGAGAACTTATGAACTACGTATACTTGTGGTTTATCATAGAGGCCGCACCATCTAATTTTACAGAAATTCGAAGAATTTTTAAGATTTTTATGTTAATTTATTTAAAATGCATAAAATTTTGTATAAAACACGGTTGATAAGCATTATTAAACACTCGGACCTTCTTTAAGGCACTCGCTACGCTCGTGGCTTAAAACAACCCTTGTGTTTAATAATGACTTATCGACCTTGTTGAATAAATAACTATTAAGGTAAATTAAATAAAAAAACATTCTCTTTTCAATATTAATATAGAATTATCAACTTGAATTATTATCGCTAAGTAAATTAATATGGCGAAATACCATGATATACATCCATAAGGCAAATCTTGATCTGATAACTGATTTAATTAACACAGGAAATATTGCCTATGTGATATTCATAAATATAATTTTAGAAATGCTACTGAATACTTTGTAAAAACGTTCAACAACGAACATTGTAGTTAATGTAATGGTTTGTAAAAGGGCTGAAATAATATAAGAACTTAAACAAAGAGGTTATTGTAATATTTAAAAAATTTAGAAGGAAATAAACAATATACCAAATAAGTTAGAAAACGGATATTTTAAAGTATATTTTTGTAGTTAGCTTTTATAAACTACCAAATAAATAAATGAATAATCATTTATATGCAAATGTGATATGAAGAATAATTAATATAATGTAGGAAAATTTAAAAACAATCTCTAATGAATGATTATTTAAATTTTTTAGGAAATGTTAGCAATAAAACAAAGATATTCTATTTAAAATAACTAAATAAATACAAGAGCCAATAAAATATATAAAAGTAAAACCTTGCAATGATTTCAAGTAGAGGTTTGGCCAGTTTTTTACCAATAGCTGGCTCCACCATTGTTAACCGTCCAAACTTTGTTAATATTCGTAATTAGGTAAAAATGATAAAAATAGAACAAATTCAAGAACTAATACCAATATTCAACAATTCTTACCAGCTTAATAATCTTAATCAGCATCCAATTATTGGACGAAGTAGTCATGAGTTTGAAGAAGATTGGAGCAAGGGACAGATAATTCTTGGGATTCTTCCTGGCCAACTCGCAAATAACATTGACTGCCGCCGATTGAACTCCCGGATCAGGATCCTCTAGCTTTTCTTTCAGCTTGGGGAAAGCGGGCCTAAGAGCTTCTGGATACCTCAGAAACACTTTATACATCATCAGCACCGCCTTCATTCTCAAATACGGCTTCGTTGAGCTCATCAAAGTGATAATGTCGTTGGCCAAATCCCTCGACAAATCCGCCGAAATGAAGCAACTCAGCCCACTTAAAGCAACACCTGCATCGTATTGCGATTGCGAGTTTAAATCCTTGCGAATCATGTTAGTGGTCAACATTATTAGCTCGCTGTCCGGGTGGAAGCATTGACTGGCCGCCAAATAGCCCACCCTCTTGCACGTAAACTTGGACGAACTCATCACCTCGATTATATTGAACCCTGCCCACGAAATATCGTAGCCCAGCATTTGAATCTAAATCAAAAAGGGGTCAATTATGGATTTTTCAATTGAGTTTCAATAGATTTTTTTTGCAATTCCGTTAGGTAAATTCACCAATTTGAAAACATAAAGTCAATAAAAATCTAAACCTGTTGGTTGAGGTTGAGAATCTCCATGTTTTTTAACAGGAATATAAAAGGGTTTTTTAAAGTGTCATAATCTATATGAATTTCTTCTATAAATGTCAAAGCAGGTCGAAAATTTTAAGTATTAAAATTAACCACCTGAAATGAAATTTTGAAATCATGTAATTTCATAAACTCAAAATTTCATTTTCAATTGATTAACAACCCAAACCCATTTTCAAATTCAATTTTAATATATTATTATTTTTAACCGTCCAATTGTAACTGAAATTTAATAGTTATATCACAAATTTATAGAGATAAATAAAAATTTTAATTGAAAAATAGTTAGGAATTGCACAAACCATAGTACGCAACTCGTAGGTAATGGTATATTGCGGCACTCGTGCTGTAAACTACTATTACATAACCTTAGGTAATGAAATGTAGAGATAATGAAGAATCATAACACACAAGATTGTGTATTATGGAATTTATATTTAATTTGTTACACTGTTTTAACTTTTGACAATTTTTTCCGCACGCAAATTAGATTTTTACCTAACGGAATTGCACTAATCAATTATTATCGATTGACTTACATAAGTTAATTTGGCAACGGCATTGCATTTCACGTTAATATTCTCTTGTCGCAACTCCAATTTGATCTCCTCGATGCACTGCGCAATATATTTGGCCTGCAAACAAAAACACAAGATTGTAATTAGAACAAAATATAAAAAAAAATATCTAAGGTAATTTCAATAAATTTGTTTCTTTTTAAGATTAAAATAAACAAGAAATTTATATTTCCGCAGGAAAATTAAAGTATTTTAGATTTTATATATAAATTTTGTTGCATTTTCCAATTATTGTCCTAGTTTTTATTAATTGATAATAACAAAAAATGTTTGATATTCGGAAAAATTGTGTAAAAAAATATTTTAAAAATTTGTCTAAAAATAAATTATTTTAATTTATTCACAAATCATATAATATGTGATTTATCTTCAATGTTCGATATTGTCCGCNAATTTCAATAAATTTGTTTCTTTTTAAGATTAAAATAAACAAGAAATTTATATGTTTGATATTCGGAAAAATTGTGTAAAAAAATATTTTAAAAATTTGTCTAAAAATAAATTATTTTAATTTATTCACAAATCATATAATATGTGATTTATCTTCAATGTTCGATATTGTCCGCCATCCTTTTAGTATAATTTGACCAATCCGCCTTGTAAATTCCAGTGTGGTCTAAAAACAGATTTAATGAGGCAGACTAAAGCCATTACGATAAATAACTGGTAGACGCTTGTGTTTGGGGAAGGTCGGGAAAATGTATCAAAGGGGGACGAAAGGCTTTGAATCCACGATGATTTATTAATTTCGGCGACTAATATATTTAAATCGGGACAAATTAGCCAAAAAACTTACAGAAAATGGATTTGATGCTGAAGCTATTTGGATTAAAGAATGGGGTAGTAAGAAGTTCCATTCTCCATTCATTGAATTTGGCAAAAGTAACAAAATGAAGCTTCAGCTACTTTGTAAGGCTTATGGGTAATTTAAATCGTCATCGTTCTGGCCAAGGAAGATGTAATTATCTGATGTGTAAATGGGATTTTGTAAATGATACAACCTGCCAGTGTGGAGCACTTCATCAAACCATTGAACATATATAAAGTATATGGGCCAAGAATTCCCAGCGGTACGATATAGAGGTGATGTTCAAGACATTGGAAATTTCAATGAAGATGCCATCAAATTGCTGGTTGGTTTGTATATTTGACTACAGAATGGGTATTAAAACTCATATTCAAAATAATATTTAAAAAAATAAAAACATATTGTTTTGACAAAATATTTAGAAAGATATATAGTCATTTCATCTCACAATAATAGAAAACACCCACCAAATTATGACGCAGACAAAAATACTTTAAAATAGGAAAGCTTAACAGATATTTGAGGCTTTCGTATGCAATGTTTGAACTCATAATTATTTTATCTGATAATTTTTTATATTCTATTTTTATAAGGGATATTATACAAATTTTATTTACGCCTCTTGCACCTTTTCCATATAATAGTAATTTTTCAATGAAATTTTATTAATTTATTTTAAGAATAATTTTCAATTAATGTAAAAACAAGATTTCTCTATAATTAATAATCAGTTAATAGTTAATATTAGTCCCACTCTTAGAATACCATATTGTCTTTTCTAACTAAACAAATAAGGGTCTCAAATCAGAGTTCTATCTATCTGTTTAAGATGATAATCTCTTGAATATTATTCAAATAGGAAAATNATGTAAAAACAAGATTTCTCTATAATTAATAATCAGTTAATAGTTAATATTAGTCCCACTCTTAGAATACCATATTGTCTTTTCTAACTAAACAAATAAGGGTCTCAAATCAGAGTTCTATCTATCTGTTTAAGATGACAATCTCTTTAATATTATTCAAATAGGAAAATCCCCAGGAAGCATTTATCAGAGAAAACTATAGGTCACTGGCCCTGTGGATTAGCAATTAAGATTATAATGAGGTTAGAAAATCGATATCTTACATTAGTATTAAGAGTAATTAAGCGTAATGTTAAATGGCAATTGAACTCACTTCAATTTGAATGTTATCTAATTAGAATTTGTTTAATAGATAAATAACAATAGTAGTAAGCTTGGGGATTAAAAAAACAACAGCCAGCTGATAAAAACAAACATTGATAAATGCAAATAAGGTCGTGATTCGTAGAATTGATTGGGTGCACACTCGGCATCTGCTTTTGGGCTACTCCCATTACCTCATTGTCCTTATTATTGCGAATTCCGCGGACCAAATCGGTGAGATTCTTGTCGAACATCCGCTCGAGGTTTCCCTTGACCTTCTTCAGGGCCATTGTCACGAGTTTAGGCGTTATTAACCCTTTAGAAAAGGCCTTTCTCTATTAACAGCTTGTAAAACACTCTTTTTGCAATGACTTGAAATCCACGTATTTCATTCTCCAGATTTTCACATATTGCACTTGGTTTAGCGTGCCATTTAATACATATTTAACCGTAATCAATGCCCGTTGCCACTAATAGCTACGAAAATGGGAAATTAAACACTGATAACGGGTATTTATCACTAAAAATGAGATTGCAGAGCAATTTTTTGCTTGAACAATTTTGACAGATGAAAACGTCAAAGTTGGTCCGAAAAAATGTGAAATTGTCCACGTCAGATTTGTTGACTATTATTGCCGGCATTCAATTTTTGTCAAGGTGTGTTACTTTTATCGTGGGTTTCTTAGTTAAAACTGTGGGTAATTAGTGTTAAATGTCTGCTTATTGATTAATAGGTAGCCAACCAGTCGAACCACATGCTTTGTGAAGGAAAGGCCGTTTGAGTAAGGGAATAAACGTAGATTGATTGGTGCCGGCCTGTAAACAAACAAATTCGATAAAAATGTCCACGTCTACGGACACCAAATCTATTCTGAAACTGACCCCCGACAAACAGGAGCATCTTGTCAAGATAGCCGTCTTATCTATTGCAGCAGTTTTGTGTAAATACAAGCAAATTGGGTGTTATTCAAATCATAATTTGACAGCTTTTGATTGATTTTTTTTGTTTTGTCTTCAGCGTTTGTTACCAGATTATTTTCTGTGCTGAGGTTCGAGAGCGTTATCCATGAGTTTGATCCGTATTTCAATTACCGGACCACCCGGTTCCTGGCCGAGGAGGGCTTCTACAACTTCCACAATTGGTTCGATGATCGCGCCTGGTATCCCTTGGGTAGGATCATCGGAGGCACCATTTACCCTGGACTGATGGTCACCTCAGCGGTACTGTATCGCCTAATGTGGTTGTTGAATATCACCATCGATATCAGGAATGTTTGTGTCTTCTTGGCACCCTTTTTCTCCTCTCTAACCACTGTTGTCACCTACCTCCTCACCAAGGAAATCTATGTAAGTATAGTAAACTAATGTAGCTAATTAATTATTAAATCATTTCTGAACATTCGATTAATTTATCATTAATAAAAATTGAGTTTTGAATATTTTATTGTGTTTAAACAACTGCATTCAATGTGTAAAGAAAATGCTTGATATAGTATATTACAATACACAATGAATGAATGATAACCACTTCAGGAAGAAACCGGTTCTATAAATAATGTTATCATCTAAATTGGGGAATAATTCTAATTAACTTAAATGTTATGTTGAACACATTTTGGTGCCAATTTATTTAAAATATAAATCCTTATATTCACAACAACCGTTACCAATCTAGATTTTTATGGTTTTCGAATTACACTACAATTCATTACTTATGGTGATGTGACTAGTATCATGTACAAAATGATTCTATAAGGAGCTTATGAATTAAGTAGATATTATTTTTTGTAATTTTTTTACGCAAATATTGATTACTAAACATTGTTTACAGTCGACTCTTGATAATTCGTAACTCGTGGGACTAATAAAATATTACGAATTATTTAGAGTTTAAACTATGAAATGGTTCCATTACTGCTGGTCAGACAGCTCTATAACTTTTTTAAAAGAAAGGCTGCCTGAAATGCTGCAACAACAATTTTTCAACTTCGAATTGTCGGGTGTTGGATGCCAATGAGCTCAAATATATATATAGGTATATGTACTTGCATTGTGTCTTTTATGATTTTTAATGTATTTATATACGGCCGATCCGTTCCTAGCTAATTTGGCCCAGTAAAGCGATTGTTCCTATTAACCGTGGTCCTAATAAGCGGCGTCCACTGTATATAAAAAATGTAGGGAACTCTGATAACTTGAATTCGAAAGTTGATTATATTATGAATAAATTTTGAGTAAAAAATCACGTCTTTTACTGGATTCGATCCTAGGTTGAATAAACTAACCAATTCTGTGAGATTACTTTAACATCTAAGCTATTTGGTCCCTTGAAATTATTATTTTTTTCGATCCTTTTCATTTCAACAGGATATTATAGGCCACTTTCAACTAAAGCTTTTTCTGTCTTTCATTAATCATTGATATTTGGAATAGGTGATCAAATCATTAACAATTCTTTAATACTGGTTTACATCGAAAACTTATTTGTGTACGATTTTTCCATGAGAAACCATTCTTTCTTAATGAACAAGTCTATTTAAAAGAAATTGAAATTCGGTACGGGATGTTATGGATAGGATATTAGTAGTGCATATTTTTAAATACAGAATTGTAAATGAATGAAAAGAAAAAAAAATCATTTTGAATTATTTTTTAATATTCTTTCAGAGCACTGGAGCTGGCTTGGTCGCTGCTGCAATGATCTCAATAGTCCCTGGATACATTTCTCGTTCAGTGGCCGGATCCTACGACAACGAGGGCATTGCGATCTTTTGCATGTTGCTAACTTATTACATGTGGATTAAGGCGGTGAAATCGGGGACGATCTTCTGGGGCACAATGGCTGCTCTGGCCTACTTCTACATGGTTTCATCTTGGGGAGGCTACGTCTTCCTGATCAATTTGATTCCCCTCCACGTTTTAGCTTTGATGGCAACTGGCCGATTTTCGCACAGGATTTACGTGGCTTACAGCATTGTTTATTGCGTGGGAACGATTCTGTCGATGCAGATTCCATTTGTGGGCTTCCAGCCGGTGCAGAGCTCAGAACATATGCTCGCTTTGGGCGTGTTTGGTCTTTGTCAGATTCACGCTTTTGTCGATTATTTGAGATCGAAAATGACCAAGGAGCATTTTGAGATTCTGTTCAAGGCTCTTGTGGGTCTTGTGTTGTCAATTTCGGGTATTGTGTTCTTGATTTTGTCCATTACTGGAAAGGTGTCGCCTTGGACGGGACGATTCTACTCTTTACTTGATCCCAGTTACGCTAAAAATCATATCCCAATCATCGCCTCGGTTTCGGAGCATCAGCCCACTTCCTGGTCATCGTTCTACTTTGATCTTCAGATACTCGTGTTCCTGTTCCCCGCAGGACTCTACTTTTGCTTCTCGAAATTATCGGATGCCAACATCTTTATCATTCTCTACGGTGTTACCAGTATCTACTTTGCGGTAAGATATTTTTTCTTCTTATGATTTGTATCTGTTTGCAATAGTTATTTATAACCATTTGGAGATGAAATTAGCATTGAAATATTTTAAAAACTCATTTTTCTATTTGGTTTTATGAAAAGAAGNATTTTTCTATTTAAAATTTTTACTTCTGATCCGACTTTTGCTCTTGTTTTATACCTAAAATTATTAAAGGATTGATATCTTCCAGTTTTTCTTGCATATTTGAAATACAGTAAAATGTTCTTATTAATAATATAAGAAAATGTTGAGAATTATTATGAATTATATTCCTTTCTTCCATATTCAGGGTGTGATGGTCCGATTGATGCTGGTTCTTGCTCCTGTTATGTGTGTCTTGTCGGGAATAGCGATCTCGCATCTCCTCGCCAAATACATTAAGAGCGTTGAAAATCCTAGCGTAACCGCGACCTCGGCCAAGATTGTCGATGCGAAGAAGATCAAGAAGTTGGACCAGCAGACATCGGTCAGCAGCGAGACAGCCATTGCCTTTGTGGCTATTGTGACTTTCATGCTTATCACGTACACATTCCATTGTACCTGGGTGACGGCGGAGGCGTACAGTTCGCCCAGCATCGTTCTAGGGGCGAGATCGCAAGACGGCGGAAGGATTATCTTTGATGATTTCAGAGAGGCATACTATTGGCTGAAAATGAATACTCCAGAGGTAAGGCGTGATTTTATATTATTTTTAATTTGTTTTAAAATTATTTTGAAAAATATCTATTTACTAGCAGACATGGCAAACGTCGTCTTGCCATTTAATTATTTTTATGAAATATTCTTTTAGTTTAAAGAAATAGTCGTAATGAAAATATAATTTAAAGGGAAATAAGTTAAATAATTATGATGTTTATCTTTAGTATTTAGGAATATAAAACATAAATCTTGACATTCTACACGTCCTACCACATCTACAAATTTTCATTAAAATAGGTCAAACCGTTAGCCAGTTTTACTTTATTGAACATTTATTTTGCAAATTTTATTTGGAGTAGCTCACTCATTACATGTAGGGGTGTTTTTTTGTATTACATGACCTTTAAACCAAAAAAAATGTTTGGCTCACTCTTAGTATTTAGGGGTGTAAAAAATTAATGTTGATTTTTTGCCGGTCTAACTTCATACGTTCACAAAATTTCATTACAATCGGTACAGTAATTTCGCGTATTGTCGTGGAAATTAATTTTCCGATCACTTCTCCCAAGATAATTTTCGCATTGTCGAGAGCTGCCCAAAAAGCCTTCTGTATGAGATTTTTGCATTATGGTACCATGTACTTGAACGATGCTTATAGTGCTTTGGTAGATACTAAGGCTTGCTGAAGATACGCTTTTTTATTTAAATTTTGAAATTTCCGGTGAAAATTACATAATTTGTTAGACACTCGCGGGACCCCAGGGCGCACATATTGGGGACAACCCCAGAGTTAAGGGTTTATCATATTTAGAAACAATAATTGTGTTATGAATAACAAAAAAGTTAGAACTTTACCGCTCGTATTAAAGGTTCTACTTAACTGAATTGTTGAAATATTTTATTTTTGAAATTTAAAATAAAATGTTAAAATTATATAAAAAGAAATATGATGACATTCAAAGCGTGAGAAGGATCTATTTGAGAATTCAATGCAGTTGAGTATTTAGATTATTCCCTTTGAATTCTCAAATTAGGATCTTCAATGATTTATACACTTTGATCGCTGATTTTTAATTAAATTTAAGATAAAATAACAGAAAAAGCTCTTTTAATAATTAACAAATGTTTTAACAGGACGCGAAAATAATGTCGTGGTGGGATTATGGTTATCAAATAACAGCGATGGCGAATCGAACGATATTGGTGGACAACAACACGTGGAACAATACTCACATTTCGCGCGTGGGTCAAGCGATGGCTTCGTCAGAGGAAAAGGCTTACGAAATCATGAGAGAGCTGGACGTGGACTACGTATTGGTGATTTTTGGCGGTTTAACAGGTTACTCTTCGGACGATTTGAACAAATTCTTGTGGATGGTGAGGATTGGAGGAAGCACTGATCGTGGAGCGCATATTAAAGAACAGGATTATTACGCGCCAAATGGAGAGTTTCGTGTGGATAAAGAGGGGTCTCCAACGCTGCTCAACTGCCTTATGTACAAGATGAGCTATTATCGCTTTGGACAGGTTTATACTGAAGGCAGCAAACCTCCAGGATATGACAGAGCGAGGAACTCGGAGATTGGCAACAAGGACTTTGAGCTGGACGTGTTGGAAGAGGCCTACACAACTGAACACTGGCTTGTGAGAATATACAAAGTGAAAGACCTGCGAAACAGAGGAGTATAAGACAGAGGGACGGGTAAACTGGTGCACCAATTCCTAGCGCACAGCCCACAAAAGTGAATTAGATTCTCTTACATATTTTTAATTAACCATAAAGATGTGTAAATTTGATATATCGAAATAAACATGTACTACCTGATTTTAAAGGTTTTTTTTGTTGACGATGAATACTAGGTATGGACTCTTCGGGTTTGGTTACGTGACAAGTTTTGCTTAATTGAATCGTTTATTTGAATCGCCTTTTTTTAGCAAACGCAAATTTTATTAGAAATGGGTATTTCGAGCAGACACATCGTCTGGGGTTTCGTTCTAAGTTAATTGTGGCTTTACCATTACAATATTGTTAATTTTCAAAATGGAATTACATTCTCCTGATTCCATTGCACCCGGAAATATTTTTGTAAATGTTATCATCTCTATTAGTGAAAACGCCTACGTGAGGAGGAGGCGGTGGGCGGCACCCATCACTCCAAGGAATCACGATGGTGCAACGGTCCGGTGATCATTCATATGTATTTATATATATGAGTGAGGGCTATAACTCAGTCATGGCTTGTTTGGTCCAATTGTACAATACAATATCATAAGTATTGTTTATAGCAGTTTAAATATTCATCATCAGATAATAAAAGTTTATGAGTTAGCCCATATTTTCGTCATGTGAGAACTAGACATAACTAACCTTTTGCTATCGAAATTACTATTTATTTAAATGATCTGAGTAGCCTTTGAATGGGTAAGAATAAAATTGTTTTTAAACCAGCCGTTCAGCAACGCACAATTGGGCAGTGTTGGTCATGTCCCTTTACGGGATATACACAATAACAAATTTTATTTGAACGATTATATCAAAATTGAATTGATAAGAATCGTAAATTTAACAACTGACCAAGGTTATAACCGAGCCCCTTTTCTTCACTAAATCATTTAAAAAATCTATTGATGACGGTGGTTAGACAATCCGATATATATCCAGAATTGTAAAAAAAATAGTTCGCAATGTTATAGCAGGCTGTCAGTAGCTCGTATTGATAGTCTTAACACCCAGTTTTCGAAAAACGAGAAAATAAGGTGTGCGAAAAACGAAACTTTTCAATTAAATATAAATAGTTATTTAAACAACGTGGGTTTAAAATGAACCATAACTAAACTCGAGTAGAACTCTAGAAAACGATTGAAATGAGTTTTCTAAT
>JXOV01018299.1:0-10276 GCA_001014945.1 Clogmia albipunctata | reverse complement strand
AAATGTATTAACTGAAAATACATATGAATAAGAGTAAACACNTATTAATTTAGGATCTGGTAAATTATATATAAATTAATAAAAAAATCTATAATTTTGGTATACATTATTAACGTAATTTGTTTAATCTTATCCTAATTAAAAGACGTTTACTGTTAATATTTTAGTGAAGGCGTCTGGTTGGTGATTTTAGATGTCCGTAAGACCTGGAAGGCCTAAAGGCCCGCTAACTTTGGGAAGCTGTAAAATCTACAATTATTACATTTTTCAATTTTTTTTTTTTCGGATTCGTGCTTCTAAAAATTTTCTTTGTCTGCGGTAATTTTCTTGATTGAATAAAAAATCTGGGCATTACAGGGTTAACAGGTTCCATTGTGGTTCTAGTATACAACAAAAACGGCTCCTATTAGGATAAAGTGAAAAAACCCAGAGCTTCCAGATAGCTGTAAAAATAGGCATCTAAAGACGACTTGACTAT
The DNA here is from genome assembly GCA_001014945.1 of Clogmia albipunctata. Taxonomy (NCBI): domain Eukaryota; kingdom Metazoa; phylum Arthropoda; class Insecta; order Diptera; family Psychodidae; genus Clogmia; species Clogmia albipunctata. The sequence goes on along the minus strand of JXOV01018299.1, from coordinate 9,798 downwards.
ATTGAAATTTTGGACATATCTGGCGCCGTATTTGAGAATAAATCGACGTTATTTGGCAAAGAAAAAATTGTCATTTGTCGATTCGACCTCTTCCGTTGGGAAGGCCAAAATGATCGAATAAGACTAGGGAATTCTGTTTAATCTACTATATTTTTTAAACATGACCCAATAAGAGAGTTTTCAACATTCTTTTCTTTATCCTGGTTTAAACTTCTTATTTAATATATAGGACTCCAAGGAAACTACGTTGAAAAAAATACCAAAAAACGTACGTAGGTTTTTTTGCTCATTCCGGAAACTTTTCAGTCCACCCCCGTATTTAAATAAAAGTAGGTGGAGTGTCTATAATGCAAATAACGACAGAGGGTGCGGTGTAGTCAGAGATGCTCCTCCAGATAACCATAAATATTAAATGCAAATCGCATTATCGAAGAGCTTGTTGAGGTTAATAAAAAGCTTAGGTACAACAAAAAGTTTATAGTGCATGAGTAACGGCAAAGCTCGCTATCACCACCAACCCCCCATTGAAGCCGAACGTTTAAACATTAAACATTCAGCATCTAGGATTCAATAAAAGAATTTGGTCATTTATACACTTATATATTAATGTAATTTTAATTAGTTTTCGATTATGGAGTAAATGATAAAAATTCATTTTCAAATAAATTTTAAATTTCTTGTATGTCTATTCGATTTATTTTGCTGATTACACCAGTTCTTCTTATAAAATTTATTCTGGTGACGGATAAATCTGGATAAAATGTATATATTCAAAAAGTTGCATGAACTACGTGACCCAAAACAATCATTTAATATTATTTTGTTATATCCTGAATATTCAGCTCAAATATATAGTTAGTTAAATTTTTTCATGGAAAAAATTACTACAAATATTAATCAATTGCGTGATTTGTATCTCAAATCAATTCACGTCGTTTACAATGGGATCTGATTTCGCATTTATGACATTCCGCCATTTTTGAAAAGAAATGCGAATTAATTTTAGTGACTCATGTTCAGTGTCTTGTTACTATAAGGATGTACCACTGAGACGAGCCCCATATACTACACTTATCCGGGGCCTGGATTCATTCGCATGAACTCTAGGAGATTTGTGCTTATAAAACGTTTTGTATGAATGGGTGGCCAAGTCAATTTCTTCTACAAAAAATACTGTTTCGACAATTTAATTTTCTCTTACATCCGTTAATTTTGACATTCAAATATAGTAGTGAATAAACTGAACTTTGCCTTGAATTTGCACATTTATATCATTTAGGTGTTGAATCATAAAAATGAGGAATCCCAAAAAATTTTTAAAAAATTTGGTATAAAACATGGTCGATAAGAGTTAATGCGACCCTTGCCTTTAATAATGGTTTTTCTTATCGATGCCAAATTAAAAATATCCTTTCTAGTTCTTTCCTTCCAATTCTGATATTATTCCTTACTGATTGGAAATAATATGTTCGCTACAAAGACTTCTTTACAATATGACATTAAAGCTGGAGTTCCACAAGGAAGTGTCCTGGGTCCTGTACTCTTCACCATCTACACAAGCGACATGCTCATATCGCCTGACGTTTTTACTGCTACATACGCGGATGATACTGCTTTTCTGTCTACACATGGTTCTGCAAAAGAGGCCTCCTTAAGACTCCAAAGCCAACTTGATCTGTTCGAAGTGTGGTGCGATACGTGGAGAATAAAAGTAACACATTAAAATCCAGCTCATGTCCTCATGTTACTATTTACAATACTTTCATTCAAAGTACGACCACAGTAAAGTACCTCGGTATGCATATTGATAAAAGTCTTACAGTGAGCGACCACATAAAAGCGAAACGCAAACATCTTGACCTCAAAGTAAAAAAAATATTGGTTATTGAAATCTGGAACGGGGTTAATCCTTGAAAATAAGCTTCTCTTATACAAAGTCATCATTAAACCCAAATGGATATATGGTATCGTACTCTGGGGTTGTGCCTGCAAGTCTTCAGTCAACATCATACAAGCCTTTCAGTCAAAAACACTGAGGCTCAATAGTGGTGCTCCCTTGTTCGTCCGAAATACTCTCATCCACCTGGACCTCAACACGCCTAATGTTATGGACGAAATACGCAAGTTCATTACAAAACATACTTGGTGCATGATTTGTGTGCACCCTCATCATTTCGCCGTCTAAAAAGACTGCACGTCAGCGACGTGCCTACAAGGGATTGATCTATAAACAACGTGAACAGTAGTCAAACTGCAGCTTAAAAATTCCGCTTGCAGATTATGTCTTCGTCATTGTATGTTATCAAAATTTCTTATTGTCCCATTGGGACAGATTATAATCTAGTTTATGACAATAAAAAAAATCCTTACGATCTTGTTGTATAAATAATTACTTTACAATGGTCAAAAATCCCGTCCGGGAGTACTGCTGCCTTTGTCCCATCACTGAGGCATTGGTGTGACTATATTAAGTATACCGTTGTGGTTAAAAATTTCAATTGTTGTACCCAATAACATTTCCTTTTTTATAAAATATTGCTCTGTGGATAATATTACAAACATAAATATTCCTAAATACATGCTGATTTATTATCAATAACAAATACCAATATCTGCTTCTGTGGTCTAGCGATTAGCACTCTAGTCTGCCTCCTCCAGGACGTGGGATCAATCCTGGGCGGATATTTTTCTAGCGCGAAAAGTGTCCATTTGTGTATATCAATAGCTTAACTAAATAATATTAAAAGCGAATTATAAATAAGTAGTGGCGCAAACAAATAAATGAAATGGACGGATTGACTGGATCCGTTTACAAGTGTCCTAGGTGCTATAAATGGACTAATATTACACTGAAAACAAATAGTCATGAAAAGTCTAACACCCGATGGTTGAGACTTCCGTAATGGAATATAATGCAAAAATTATTTTTTAATTATTTTTAACAGATTCTAACAGAATTTACCCTAAAATATAAATAATAATAAAAAATAAAGCGGTGTTTGTAAATCTTAAATTAAATTTTTATTTTATTGAAGAAACACACGGATTGTCCATTTATTTTAATTTTTTTATAATTTTTAATTTCAAAATTAAAGTAATACATTTCCAACGGACATTATTTCAATCTATAGAGTAATCCTTTATTTCCAAATGTAAGTTTATTTGTTTAAAATACCTATTAAAATTAGTATGTTCAACATCTACTACTTCCCTTTATTTTTATGTATTGTAATTTGATACATAAAAGTGGAATGGTTTAAGGAACTATTTTTTTCTTATTGATTCGAGCACAGTCTTCTTTTATTGGATTCAGGACAGAATGGCGATTTAAACTGTCTAATTAACAATTTATGCAAAATATCCAATATTGGAAAAATCAATTTTTGAGTAAAGAAATATGAATTCAGTTCACTTAGCAACGGTGAAGATTACATCACCATATGCACATTGCATCCGATGTCTTTTCGAATGCTAAATTTTCTCTCTTGAAAATTTATTAGTTTTAAGATTAGGTATGTGTTTGATTACATTTTTTTATTTTGGTAATAAAAACTGTTATATCTAAATTTAAAATTATTATTTTTAAAATTTAAGATAAATGTAATGTACAGTGACCTAGTAGGAATCTTGCTGTCACTGAAATGAATGTCACATTCATTTCAGTGACAGCAAGATATTTTAATTATTATTAATTTTTATTGCATTCTTTTTATTTTAAAGTTACAATCTGATTAAATCGTATTTATATAAAAGTCGATTTAGTAATTTATTGAAAAAGTAGTATGTAGTATCTTGGAATTATTTATGAGCAAAAGACTTTGGTTCAGAGTATAGTCAACACTATAGAAGTGTGCTGTGATCATTTTCATTCGGACTTTACTCCAACGGACTCCAAAAAATCTCTAAAAAACCGGGACCACATTATTGTTTATTTGCTTTGATTCAACTGAAATATTCAATATCATCATTAATTTAAATATATATTGGAGTAATAATTTATTTATTTCTGTATGCAAAATGTATATCATTCTAAATACTAGTAAAATTTCATTACTTCTCTCGAGATTAGACGTCTTATGAAATACATTTAAATTATTTTGTAAACTGTCCTTTATTTAAAAAAATTTATGTTGAAATAATGTTTGCTTAATGTGAAATGACATCAATTATATAATTTAGTTTTAAGAGTGTATAATGTAAATATTAATTATTTCCATGAATTATTTTATATATTGTATATAAAATTAGACGTATTAAATAATTTGCTTCAAGCAATGGAAACTGTTTAATATACAATACAAAAAAACATCTAAAACTGATGTGATCCTACTGTTTTTTAGAACCAGATAATATCAACTCACATACTTTAAATACCAAAGATATAAATTGTGTTTGTGACAATGATACTTGTAACCGCACTGTTTGACATGATAGTCAAAAGTACACTTCGCATAATCCATAACAAAATTTCCTAGCCATTGATTCGAATATTCCAGTATGCGGTGTTATGAAGATGAAATAAAGAAGGAAATGAAAAGAGACTCAGAAAAAATAAAGAATTGGTTTCATAGGTGGATTTTATCATAAGACATGCTATTTTGGAGGGTATTCTGAGGTAATTCTCGATTTTGTCTGTGATTGCAAACAGAGTTATTAGATTCCAGAATTCAATATTGGTCTTTCTTCGTATTGTATTTTATCAAGACTATTTTTGCGGAAAGTCAATTTCAGTGTGAACTGCTCGCAACGGCAAAACAACTCTACTACTTTAATATTAAATTTATTCGCCACTTTTCCAATTATTACCCTCTCCGGTGCTGCCTTTAGAGAGTTGTTTTATTCCAAGGAACGACGAAGAGATCCACCTTTCGAAGGGAATTTCAATTGGTTGGTTCAAATTTCCTCAAAAATGGATTTATATTTGTACTTAAATTTTCAGAATTAATGAATTTTGCTGTTACTAAGGAAATCCACAACCTCTTGAATTGTTCATTAAAATGTTATTTTCAGTCAATGCAATTTCCTCTCTATCAGCCCACTGACTCTTGTTTTCTGTTTTTACTTTAAAGATTTCGGTTTTGAAAGGTATGTTACTTAAAAAGGTTGCTTATTTTTATTTTTTTGCATAGTTTATTAAAACGGATGTACAGTGTAATTTTCAGGTATACTTCGTTTGCAGATTATTTACGCATTTGAAATATTGTTTGTAAACCATTTTTTCAAAATGTGAAGAAAAAACTTTGTTTTAGTAAAATGATGTATTTAATATATTTTTATCTGTTTTAACAACAAAATAAGACAGAACTTTGCCAATATTTCATTAGAAATCTGTACATCTCTTTCTAGATCAAGTTATTTCCTAATCCAATTGTTCCATATGGCGGAAGATTGTTCTCCAACAAGAGGTGACGTTAAAAAGCTAAGCAAAGTTTGAAAACTGCACATTATGTGTATGTGTGTTTTTAAGGACAAAATTGAATTAAGAAGGTAGAATGCGAATTTATATTTTTATTAATTGACTATGTAGTTTTTGTTTGTTTCATAGTCTTTCAAAACACTTGAAATCGAATCATAAATATTTCACATAAGAACAGAATCCAAGCATTATTTTAAAGTGTTGTTTCATGTTATTCAACCTCTGCTTTATTGTCATTTTTGGGTATTACAAAGATTCTATTCAAATCTGATTTTACTGGCATTACAGTATGATATATTAAAAGTGTATTCGAATTGTTCTTTATCAGTTGATAAAATTATGTTCTATTTGAATTGGATAATCTTTAAATATTTAACATTATTTTGCTCGGCTGAGCATTTTTAGAGGTTGATGGTTGAATTACTTAGGTCTCTCGAATAAAAACTTTATACAAACAACACAACTGAGTTACATCTCGGCTTCCGTAACGAGTTTAATTAAGATGGCTAAATATATTTGGTTTATGGTTCTTTTATTTCATGCATTGAAGAGAAAATGAATTTCCGAATGAATTTTCACCAAAGGTAGAGACTTTTCATGTTTAGATCAGATATGGGCAATCAGAGTGATTTTTAGACCCTTTTAAAGCGCTGGTTTGTTTAAAATGCATTCTGGATTATATTCTGCTCTCAGTTTCCTTATTTTTATTTTCATGCTCTTTTTCATAACGAAAATTGATCAGCACAAATGCTGTCTGAACTAATTTCCATTTCATTAGTCTTCATCCAAGTTTTAATTCCTTAATCAAAAGTCAACCAAATACAAAACAAAAATCAATTATCATCAAAGTGAAATGCTTTTTGAGAAAACTCTAATAGATATTCACCACTGTTTGCCAGATGAAAAAAGACTCTGTAAAGGAAATTCTGCATGTATGTTATATAAATAGGGATTCAAAAACGAATACGTAAAATTAATAGCAGATCCCGAAAAAAATGAGCGGAATATGAAAGTGCCAAGAGCACAAAAATGAAGAATCTTTCATGTGAGATTGGAATCAAACATCCATAAATATAGTATAATATTTCAAATCGGAGCAAGAAAATGCTAGTGTAATTGTTGCAAGATTAAACAAATCATAAGAAAATAAGGTTACTTCAACAAAACTCAAATTAAAATCAAATCAAAAACAATAGGCCTAAACCCTGTAGAAAGTCAACGTAAAGAAATAATAATATTAAAATTTTATTTGTACACGAAACCAATACTAATGCAAGATGGCGAATGTGCCAATTTGGTAATTTCCAGACACAATACATTTAAAGTAGTTAGTTTAAAACAGAGTTTGAAACAGAGGTTTAAACAAAGCAAACTGTTCATTTTTGTATGAATTTAGCTTGCTGCCCTTCTACGTGGCGCACGTCAATTATTGTGACTGTATAAATCGCCCAGTTCTGAGTACGCGTGACGTCTACTTGTTTTTGCTCGTTAATTTTTGTTTGTTTTTACCCAATTTAGCGAGTAAAAATAAACTCAGAACTAGAAAAATCCATTCCTGAATCACCAATATTTGTCAAGAGCCAAAAAGGAACTGTGTATTTTATGTATTTGATCAAAATTCTATTTGCAAATTCCACTTCAAGAAAAAATGGCCTACTAGGAACTTATAAATAAAATTAGTTTTTGATGTAAGTGACATGAACACTGCTTTGGAAGATTTTAACAGTCATCGTCTGGGGACATGAACCTAATAACTGGATTGGATGAAGATTTTTTATATTCAATTTTTATTTTGATTATAAATGCCTTGATATATTGCTGTAATTAAATGGATTTTTCATACGATAATAATAATAACTCCCAGTAGACAAGAGTTAAGTCTCTTCAAATATTTTACTATTATCCAGAAAAAGAATCTCAAGCGGTAGATTATCCAGTATAAACTATGTATGAAAGGCTTGTAAGGAATTTAGTAATTTTTATACTATCTGGCCTGCCTTAAATACATCAAGCCGTATGTAAGCTATGTCAGAAAATATTATCCGAAAGCGTGATTTTAATAGATTTCCTTTTGTGGCCATATTATCAACCAAAATGAACAATGAGACCAGTTTTCATAGTTATCAAAACTTTATCTGAATTCGAAAATTTTTTTCGATTATTTTATCATTTTTCGAAATTAGGGTTTTTAAAATTTAAATGTGAGACATTTACGGCCTACTATAATATCGTGACTTTGACTTTAGAAATTCTGAATAAATTTGGATTACCTAGCTATCCTCATCAATTAATTATATAAACAATCCCCATAAAGGAAAAAATGGAGGTGTTTGATTTTGTTTTGATTCATATAATGGACCACTTATAAATTTGGATATATTGATGTTGATGCAAATCCGAGATGAATTGGAATTTATAAGTGAAGCACTTTTTTGGTATCCCTGGGGTGAAATAATAACAGAGGAGGAAACATCAGAAAGCAATTTGCGATTTTTACAATTCGCCATTCATATTTGTTCACGAGCGTCGTATAAAATTTTATGGAAATTCTCTACGTCGAAATGACAAGCCGAGTCATCGTGGCTTTTTGCTCTTTCAGACGACTCTTGTAGGCGGTCTATAATTTCTTTCTATTAGTAGATAAAGACCGTTATTAATCTGCCTTAATGTCATGTTTTTAATATTTGGAATTTTCATAAATTTGTTTAAAAGGTGTTCTGTTATTTACAGTATTTTAGTCTTTCCATAAATGTACTTCAATATGGATTTTGTAACACATTAATAAATAAACTATAATCTATTAAATATGAATTGATTACTACAAAGCAATATTAACAAATATTTGTAACAATATTATTCTTCAAATAATCTCTTAATGCAAATGTGATAATTAGAAAATCAAAATTCTGTAAAGAAGTCCAAAAATTTTTGTCCCATTATCATGAAAGATTATCAGTTTATTTCCTTTTGGTGAAACGCAATTTAGAAGACAATCGTCCCTGGAATTCGATTTTTTTTTCTCTCGCGTCAAAATCGACATAAAATCCCCTATAAACGGAAGATAAAAAGAAGTCTTTATTTACCTTAAGAGATAATTTAATTTAAATAAATCTCCAATTATAAAATAATATTATCACAAAAAAAGCAAAGAAGACTATTTGTTAATTGTTATTAATTTTTTATATAAAAATTGATCAAATTGAGTGCATGTGAGATAACAGAATGAAATTGGTGTCAGTAAATGAAATAAATATGATGTAAAAAGGAGAAAGATAAATAGGATATTTTAAGAGCTAAAAGCTCTTCAATTGGTACGTTATTTCCCACAATTTTCACAAAATGTTCAATTTAAAAGCTTTGTAAACACCTTAAGTGAATACACTTCACGAATTATAATTAATAAACTATTATTATTAAGGTTTAAACGTATATATAAAAATAAGGATCTTATTAATCAAGAGGCTCTCATTTTTTAATATTTCTTGGAATCAGAGAATATTGCCCTGTTTCATTAATATCCAATTGAAAGCAATAATCTTTTAACATTAATCGTAACCAGTCGTCTTCATTCCCTTAGTATTGTGAATTTGATACGATTAAGGATTTTAAATTTTAGCTTTGAGCCGAGGGGATCTTTTTAAAAGTCATGGAAGAATAAGAAGGTAATCTTTTAAAATATGGCATTTTGAAAATAATTATTTAAACAACGTATTTCTATTCCACCTCAGATCTGGATGGATACTCATATTCTGGACAAATGCAATTGAACACAGAACTTCTGAATAATGATTCTGTCGCAGAGTATCCGCCAAGCTGTTGAACATCGAGATCCACAAATTTGTCAACAACAATTACATGTGATTAATATGTGAGTGTTTAAAAAAGGATGCAATAAAAAAATTTCAATCAAATATAAATAAGTATAAAACAAAATAAAACCCCAAAAAACTTGTACAATTAACTTGACGAATTGTGGACATAATTTCAAAATTACAAAATTTTAAATTGTTTTTTGTTTTTGTTCAGATATTTGTCGTTCTGCTGAGAAATGTCTGTTAAATTAACCTAATTAACTCCTTTGGAACATAATTGGAATATTAATTTCATCCCCAATGAATATAATTGTTAATAAATAAATAATCAAAATGATTCGTTGTTAATTCACAAGAGATTTTTTTTATATTAAAATACGTATACCATGGAGACCGAAAATGAATGGAATTTTGTAGCCATTAGTCTGGTGATGACAGATGTGGATCTGTTTTTTTATTCACAACACAACACTGAAATCAGTTCAAAGGCTGACCAGATTTTTGTGTGTGGAAAAAAGAAGATGACACAAAAAAATTGTCTTATGGCTCGCTGTCCAATCCCTAGGATCA
>JXOV01018292.1:0-11027 GCA_001014945.1 Clogmia albipunctata | reverse complement strand
TTCTCTCCTAAAGTGCCCGGATATTTCACGACAAAGCGTCAGTTCACACAGCGGCAGTTGTTAAGGCTGCTGTCCGGGCTGCCGGTTTCGAAGAGATTCCCTTTCCTTGTATAGCCCAGTTATGACTCTTAGCCATTTCTTTCTGTTTTCAAAATTAAAATACGGCCTCAGGGGTCGGAGAGTTTTGACGTAGAGTGACCTGAAGGTGGCCATTTTGATGCATTTCCAAAAAAAAAGTTTGGAATACTTTTACGGCGAAATCAAGGACATGATTAAAAACTGTACTAAATACATTGTAATAGATAGAGATGATTAAGAAAAATAAAAAAGAATAACAACGATATCACTTATAGTTTACGAGATTATACGAGCAATTGGGTACTACTACGTAAATTTAATGAATTTCTTTTACGGAGGTCACACTTTAATAATAAAGAAAAAGCACACGTGCTTTAAAGAATTCTTTAAAGCACTTTTGTTATAACGACTTTGACAGAGCAAAAGTGAGTGTCATAATATCAATATTAAGCAACAAAAATACATAAAAAAATAAATTAAGATAGGGATTTCATATAAGCGGTTATACTTGGTTGTCATTAAAAAAAGAACCTCCAATTAGAAGTCGAGGGACTATTAAAAATTAGAGATTTTTAAAAACAGAAAAAATCAGTGTTTTAAAGAAGAAGGCTGGTATGTTTAAATTGCTTATCGATCGTGGTTCATAAAACACTTTATGCATTTTGGTTCGTATAAATACTTGTTAAAGCTTTTACAAAAGAAAATTTAGTATTTATATTATCAATTTGATATAACCGAAATACATATTTTTTTAGTGAACTTTACTTTTGAACACTAGTTATTTAAAGTCAGTTTTGCCAACCAGAACAAATAATAAAATATCATTAAATTATTTATAATAAAAAAAACTCACCCAAACACAATAAACCTAGACTTGTGAGCGCTTCTCGAGCTCCAGTTTGATGGACCTCCTTCTTCTGCAGCAGATTCGTGGACGACGACACTGAGGGGGTGTTTAGCATTGACGAAAGTCCTCCATTGGCGAGCTTCGGTGGATTGTTGGGCAGTTGGCTGACGGACAACGCGCTCGGAGTTAATACTAGGGGCGGCTGGGATCGGTTCAAGGTGCGGGGAGGACGCGCTTGACCGGGCAGCATCGGAGGCATGTGTTTAAGCATTATCAGAGCAACAATGTCTCATTTGCATACAGCCGAAAACAATTAATTTAGCGTGAATATCAGTAGGCCAAGCTACATCATGATCACCATTGTTCTATCTGATTAATAACGGCTCCAGTCTTAAGTACGATTTATATTCCTCGGTTCGTAGATTTGAAGCCATATTAATGGTCATTTCATCTGGAAGTAGAGATAAAATATTTATTATTAAAATATATAAATTGAATTCTTGTTAAAAATTCTATACGAAAATTAATCATTTAATTTTTATAGATTTTTTAAAAACATAAATTCTTTTTTACCCTAATCAGCCCAGAAAAATTTTGTAACTCATAGTGTAGTGGTGTCATTGATTTGAAAGAGCTGACAATACTAAATTTAAAAAGTTAAAAAAATTATTCATATAAAATTAATTTAATTTGGTTAGGGTTAAACCGCCGAAGTTTGGCGATTATGGTTGTTTAAACTGAATTTTCAATAATAATGCTTGAAAATGTGTCTCGACTCAAAACCATTGGCAATTTCTGAGACAAATATCGGATCTCTCATTCTGGTAAATATATATTACTCACTCTCACTTTTTGTTTTGAAAATATAACGTCTAAATTTGCCGCCAAAAAAGAAAAACTCTTAAACAATTTGTTTTCCTCATTAAAAAATGACTGATTTGTTGGCAACGGATCGTGAGCTTCATTTGCGCGAGTCGAGTTGGTTGGATTTGTTTAAGGTAGTACAATTCGGTGAGGATCATTCATTTCATTGACGTTTTCATTGAAATTCCAGAAGTACGAATGCACGAACCACGACGAGGTGGAGGACGACTATTTGGACAGTATCTTGAAGCTGAAAGTGAGTGATGAAGAAGAGGAGGATGAAGACATTTGCAAGGAACTACAGTTAATGCATCCGTTTGAGAATGTGAATGATAATTTGGAATCGGCGGAAGAAACCGAGGGCGAGGAGCAAATTGTGGACGAGAACATGTACCAGACCATGCTGGAGGACGTGCAAAAGGCGTTGGCGGAGAGAAAGAGGCTCTGGGAGGAAACTGGAGAGTCTTTTATCATGGATCATTTAGACACAACGATGAAAATTGATGATTTTATCAAGGAATACGATTTGAATGATAGCATCACTCCAGACCTGGACATTTCCACTTGTTTTGGAAACTATTGCAAGAAGAAGAAAAAGAGTCACTTTCAGGTGGAGAGAACAGCAAAGGCGAAAGTGATTACCGATAAGAATAAAAGACAATCAGTCGTTGTTTTTACAAAAACCAAGACCCTAAAACAAGTCGTTGAAGAGAAGATTTACAAGGAGAACAGGCCGAAAACGCCTTCAGTTCAAAGTTTAAACAGACGTTCCCAGTCCGTTAGTGATCAATTTCAGAGCCCCACTCCATTGAGAAGGGTCAATTCAGTGCCAAGAACGCCTCGGACGTCAACAATAATTTACACTCCCGACAAAAAGCAAGTTCCTCAACGGTTTAAGGAAGTGCTCAAGTTAGACTCTTTCGATCCGTCTTCTACATTGGTCTACGAGCCTCCCACAGAAGACTTTTCCTCCTCAGAGTCCGATGACGACATTTTCCTGGTCAACAAACGACGATTTGGAGGAACTATCTATAAACTTTAAACTTTTATCATTGTTTTAAATATTGTTAATAACAACTTTTATATATTGCAATCATCTAAACTAATAAAAACTAAATTACACCCTAATGCTGTCTTTATTACTGTTGCGCACCAAATCCATAGAAATATTGGACTCATCTAGGAAGTAGATTTTTCTCAAGAACAAAAGAATTTTCATTTAAATTTACTGCTACCTGAACTTGGGATTAATTAAGAATGCACATTCCCTTCATAATATGCAGATTACATGCTGTAATCAATGTTATTCTCAACTTTCCGTAATTAGCATAATTTGTTACAGATATATTACAACGTGATTTAGATTAGAAAATAAATTCTGTTGGTTGGTGTAATCTAAATATACAATTGTAATTCATATCTATATCTATATATCATACTTCCAATAAGAGGATTCATTTTCGAGTTTTTTTAAAATAAACTCGAGAATTTATTTTAAATAAAATAACGGCTAATTTGCACCTTTTTTCGATTAGCAAATACTAGTGCACATGTCTGAAATACAAAATGAATTTTAAATATTTTTTTTATCGTTTCCGAGTTTAAAAATGGACTTTACACCAGATCAAGATACATTTATTTATTTATTCGTAGATTACTTCTTTTTTTCACTAATGCGAAAAAAGCGGCATTGTGAAACACAAATCGAAATCAGGGCCGGATTTAGAAATATAGCGCCCTGGGGCAGTGAAGAAATTACCGCCCCTATAACTAAAATTTTATTTTAATATTTTTTAAATCCTATTTTTTAAGAACTAAAATAAGTAATTAATTGTAGAAAATTTATTCCATGTTATGCCATACAGCAATATAAAAAACTATTTGGGTAGTTTTTTCTTAAAATTGGTAGGTTGGGTTCTGCACCCGCTCGAGGATTATAGCATTTCACATAAATATATATGAATAAGATCATTGTAACGATGTACGATAACGTATCAACAGGTATTTGGTGGACAGCCATACGCCCCTCCTCGTATATCGCCCTAGCTCTCCCTTCCTATCACAATTGCTGGCCCTATTGCTATAGATACAGTAATAGTTTAAATTTTCTTTGTGCGTTTTATGATGGGAGAGGATAAAAGTGTTTATTAGGCCCGCCATTCGGCACCGCACACTAGGGCAGTATAGGTCTAGCCACTTTTCAGGAGATATTATTTGTTAATAATATTCACAGTTTCTTAAAATTAAAAATTTTTATTTTATACATAACCCATAAATTATATTTCTTAAAATATAAAATGTTTATTTATAATAGATAATTATAAATTGTATAGAATTTTTTTCTCACATTCCAAATTTTGCTGCCCTGGGCACTAGCCACGACTGCCCCTAGTTATCCAGGCCTGGTCGAAATGCTAACCTTTCGATACGAAAGTGCAAAATATTAAGAATTAAATTAAATCTATTATTTGACTATTTATATTAAGACAATTATATAAGAATTTAATTTAATTTGATCTTTTAAATACATAAATTTAAATCTCTTGTAAATAAGAAATAAATAGATATTTATTCGTGTAACTGTAAAGAAGGTATATTATTAACCAAAAAATGCCACTTATAGGAAACCCTGTCTGGACATACGGTATCGAACTATGGAGAATTGCCTGTAAATCTACGATTAACAATTCTTGAGTCTATTTCTCCATCGACCTGTCCAATAGGAATTTCCTTTATTTCATTGTCAGCAGAGATCGACCCGGATCACTGGCTTCCTGTTCGATCCTCGTCAACAACTTCTTTCAACACAATTTCTTATTATCCCTATGTGGGATAGCTTTAAAATTGTATTATTTAATAAAAAAAAATATTACAACAGTCCAATCAACGAACAATGTTAATTTAAAATAAAGTTTTATAATTACAATAATAGTTTTTCGTGTATGTTGAAGTCCTCTTAACAAAAAAATGTAGTTTCTGGGCGAATAAAATTCGTTTTTAAACTAAGAAAACGATGGAAAACTCGTATAAAACTCATTTCTATTTTTTTTAAATATAATATAATAAAAAAAATAATATTCTTTTCATAAAAAATCCACCTATAGATAATCTTTCTTTAAAAAATCCATAATTTATGGCCCCACCTGGTATTCTTAGAAGATTTGCTTATGTGCTGCTTGCAGACGCATGAAATTCCATTCTTTTGAACGCTGAATGGGTTTATACTTTATAGTAAGAGAGCGAATTCTCAAACCTGTTTCATCACCAGGCATCCAGTTGAGAGTTTGAATCAAATTAACTTCCGCCGCCGCCGCCGCGGAATTATGTAAATGATTTTAGCATTGGCATTGACTGAACTTTTTCTTTCTTGGCTTTGGCTGTTTTTTAAGTTTGTTAGTTCACTGATTTAATTGGCTCTGTATCATTTACAAAAATGTAACTGACACGTGAATGTTTTCCTTGGAGGCACTCAACAATTTGTCCGATTGAAGATCACTTTCATTCCTCCACCAACCACCATCATCATTCCATCACAAACTAGAGACATGCTAAAAGGAAATTAGAGCGCGTCATTTTTTAGTGGAAGAATGATAATGAGAAGCGTGTAATTAGGAGCGTGGTTTGGTACAAAGGTAATTAATAATTCATATGGAATTCCAAGCGTTGATCAGAAGCACCTGTAGGGAAACTGAAACGGCTTTAAGGCCGTCCTTTCCTTAACGAATATGCCGTTTTGTTTTGAACGCGCGCCTAATGATCCTCTCACACTAGCTCAAATCATTTCCGAAAAATTAACCCTGCAATGAATAATTTTCTATTCAATTAAAAAATTACCATAAATAAGGATGATTTTCAGAAGTAAAAGTTCGATGTACCATCGTGATTCCTTCTGCCTTATCATTACGCAAGCGTTGTCCCTACCTACTTTTATGCTAAAGGAGGTGGATAGAATAATGTCCCATCGACCACCATTCGTCACCACTCACGAGGGTAGTATAGATCAGAGACAGAATAAGGGAGGAGTTAAGGGTTAGTTAGTTAAAACAAATCCGTTTTTAAGAGTATAAATACTCCATTTTATGATATCCTAATTCAACATTATAACTTTATATACTATATATTTTTTATGAGAAGCTAAATAAAATTTGAACTCAGGGAACACCTGTTCGTTCCTTAAGGTCCAAAAAGCTGCAAAATCGACAAATATATGGTATGCGCAGAACCCACTCGCGGACTTTATTTATATATAAATATATGAATAATATCATTGCATAAGCCCCTACTCTTATATCGCCCTAGCTTTCCCTCCCTATCGCAATTGCTGGCCCTTACTAATTTGTCGTTAGAGGTTAAGTATTTCAATATAATGATAAATGACTTATTAGAATGGGAAAGAAAAAGGTGTTTAATAGGCCCGCCATTCGGCACCGCACACTAGGGCAGTATAGGTCTTTACACTTGTTGGGATATGTTTAATATTAGTACNCCTCCCTATCGCAATTGCTGGCCCTTACTAATTTGTCGTTAGAGGTTAAGTATTTCAATATAATGATAAATGACTTATTAGAATGGGAAAGAAAAAGGTGTTTAATAGGCCCGCCATTCGGCACCGCACACTAGGGCAGTATAGGTCTTTACACTTGTTGGGATATGTTTAATATTAGTACTATGGACATTTAGTATGAATTACCAGTTATTTATAGACTAGATTTATATTTATGTAAAATAACAATTATTTCAATTCACCAAGTCAAATGATAAATCTGACAGAAAACAAATGTAGGCTTAACAAAACCATTTACCGAATTAAAACGAGATTTCTCTGGGAAATCACCACGTCAAATTTATAAGATTTATTAAAAGGTAAAGTGCGTAATCTAGAGTTATATAGTTATTTTCTTCTCTTTTAATTAGTTTTTAAAAGAAAATAATTATTTTTATCCGCCTTTTCCCCCAATTCACCATTTGAATCCCTATATATGTATTTAAGATATTTCTGAAAATTAAATCATCGTATCTGATTTAGATATAGTTATTTTAATATATACCATCAAAGCATATCTAAAAAATGAATTGGGATTATATATTATCACTCAAAAATAGCGGATCTGAAGGAGTGCCTAGGCATTAGAGGGTTAACATAGGATAGAATGCCTTTTTCAAAAGCACATGCATGGAGACTTGGGGGAATAATACATAATACAAAACTTGGCGCTCTTATGTATGTTTAGCTTTTGTAACCAGTTCTTGGCGTTTCGTCCATCTCGAAAACATTCTGTTCTGCCATGTCTCTCTTTCCTTCTCCTCCTCCTCTCAACTCTTGAGACTCTTGTGTTTATCCCATAGTCCCATTCGTTTATTTTTCTCATGCGTTATTGGTGTAAATTGTTCAAAAAGCCATCACTACCTAATGTGCCTTCAATTGAAACTAATCGTAAATAGGTAAACAAATCCCAAAACTGTTTAAACACAAATCAAAAGGAAAAGAACGTAAAACTAATCTTTAATTTTCATGGTAATAAACACAATACTAACAAATAATCATTTAAATACAGTTCAGTTTCAAACAGCGAAGATCTGCCTGGAATTTATCCTAAAAGAAGAGTTCATCGTCGTCACTTCCCCACTTCCGGATTAATTTATGTACAGGGAGGACAGTTGGTCATAAAAATATTTACTCTTGATTTATGGAGATCGTTCAAGAGATTTATTTGGTAATATGAGTAGAAGAGAAAAGAATAGAAAGACTTTCTTTGATGTTAACAGAAATTCCCTCTCTTTTCACATAAAAAATTGGTCTCATTTAAAAAATTAATTGTATCTTAAACCAAATTATTAAAGCGATCATTTTATCAGGACAGTCGAACTGGAAAAACGTGTGGAATTAATAACCAATTCTTACATATCTCCAAATTTCAATTTTAAATGAGGTTCAACAATTCATGGGATTTGTTGTCTGAAGCCAAAGAATTCAGTTTATCATTAATTTTACGATTGGTGGAAACTCAAAACATCTAGTAATTAAAACGCAATTTATAATTAGATTTCAGATAAAATAATTATCTTTTTTATTGTTATTACACTTTTATTATTAAATTACGAGAAAATTGACTTCAATCAAATGAGAATCAGAATTTTATTGTGACAATACAATTAAATTCTATATGAATTATATTATAATAAAATAATAGCATAATGTTTACATTTTTATTTAGTTATTATTACATTTTTTCTAATTTAACTCGGGTAATTATTATTTTTATTTTATGAATGAAAAAACCCAACTTTAGAAAAGCAAAACAGTTATTTTTACAAGGTTAATAAAAGATAATATTGACCGAATTTCATACAAAACTTAATCAAACAAATTAAAACAAAACCAAATACTTGCTTCATTCACAGGATTGACAATTTGTACGCATTTTTTATAACAAAATGTCTTAAAAGATCGTTTGATTTTCAAATTGAAATTTTATCTTTAAGTTACGATTGAAACAGGAAGCTGATAAGATAAATAAAATAATAAATAATAAAATATAGGCGATTTTTTAGTGATCCTTCTTTTAATTTGAATTTTAACAAAATTTTAATTTAAAACTATTGATTTGTGTACTAGTTTTTGTGCCGTGTAAAAAGTCAAATTTTAGCGTTTTATCTTCATGGTTTAGCTGTAGCACAACTATGAAACTATAGAAACAACTTTTTTGCAATCCGGTTTAGAAAGATGAGCTTTTTGACATCGATTTAATTTTCATGTGTCACTTTATCGCACTACACCTTTTTTCATTGCAATGACACCCTTTTCAGTGAAAAAAATTGCTATTGCAATGATAGCGCAGTTGGTTAAGTTAACTAATAATAACAATTTGTGATTAATATTTGTTTAAATACATTTACAAATAATATCTACGGCCTCAACACGGGTTTTTAAAGCTTGGATGGAATACATAGAAACGAATAAGATAAACCGGATCTTTCTAATACAAGTACTCTGCTGCTGTTCAAATGAACGGATACAAACGAACGTTATGAAAGGGATGGTCTTCTTCGTAGTATGCGTATTCTGTTTCGGTGACAAAAACCTGTCAATAAAATAGCTTCTATATTGAATCATCAGTTCTGTTACTAATCACATCAGAGCAAAATACTGATTAATAGAAATGATATTCAATTGTTAATGGTTAAAGATTGGCAAATGAATAAATAGGGCATTTGACAACTTTGATTGCGTAAACCATTTCGTTAGGGCTAGACCTTCGCATTGGTGGAAACATCTATGGGCAATACTGCGGAGGGCAGAGATATGAGGGCGCACAATAGATCTTCAGGTCAAAGTGCGGGATCATTAAAGATAAAAAATGAAATAAAGGTGTAGTGAAAATTCTGATTTTTTAGTGAAAAATAAAAGTTAAGATATACTCGATATATTCAATCGATTTTTTGTTAAAAATTTATGTAGAAAAATAACTATTTAACACTTTAATACGTTTATAAAATACTGTTTTAAAAACTAATACAAACATAAATTCATATTCTGAATAATTTATGTCGTTTCAAACTGGAACTGAATTAATAAGTTCTGGTATAAATTGTAAAAATACCTTAAAGGTACTACGAAATATTCAATATCAATTAGAAACTGGGTGTTTCAGATTGAAGAGAATAGACTTGAAGATATGAGGAAGTGAATTTTTGTGTAAATTAATTAGGACTGTAACTGAAAATGGTATTTAAGAGCGATCTAAGACGATCAAAGACCAGGGAAGCTACTTAATTACGCATTAACATCAAGCAGGGAATGCGTGTCTTCCGCTTCGACCCTCCAAGTCGGTGTTAACTCCCGATTTAAGAGTGATGAAATGTAAAAGAATAAATGACCCGTGGAATTTGGTTCTTGCTCTGAGACTGACGCACCCATCAAGAACGGAGGAAAGAACCAAACAATTACACGAAAATCGGGTTATGATTCACCTATTTCTAGTTCCTAAGTTTAATTGAATAGAGTTGGGTCCTCGCGGTGGGGATTATTACAACCGGACAATAAAACATTAATAAGCCACAATTTGTATTCCAATGCCGATGTTAGTTATGTGTGTAAACTATAAAATGCATTTATGTGGGCCGATAAGAAATTCCCGCCAACGCGCTCCAGACTGCAGTTGACAGACTTCATTTGGCTGTTTGTTTATACTTTTCGTAATGAAATTTATCTTTTTAACAAGATAGTAAATTATTATGATGTTCCAATTAAGGCTGTGTACGTTTATTAGGTTGTATAATATTGTTATTAAATAAAGACAAATGATTTTTAAAACTCAAATCGCTTTGTTCTTCAGATGCTTTTAGAAATTCCTTCATTAATGTTGAAAGGAAACGTTCATTACACAAGAATGTATTATGTTATAATGTAGTTAATATACCAAAGGCGACAAAAAACTATCTCTATTTTTTATTTTAAAAACTCGTAATTTGAATTTCGTATGCATTTTGGTTAAGTACAATTTATCTTACCGGGTTGTTATTTATTCTGTCCAAGATGTAGCTAAATCACTAACCTAATATTTGTTCTTAAATGTCCAATAAGTACAGAATAGACGGCTTACTAAATTTCTTGTTCTTTGGAATATCTTTATTGATTTCTTAAAATTACGAGCGCAGTGAGTGCTTTATTAAACATAATGCTTGTCAGCCGTGTTTTAAACAATATTTTTGAACTTTTGAGCATATTTACGAACACAACAAAATCTAATCTAAAACAAAAAGAATTATTTTACTCATTTTTTAAATATTTTTAATATCAAGGAAATAAACCCTGAAACCATCATGCATTGCACTCCAAGGATTTATGTCTGTTAAAACACTCTCAAGAGAAGGCATTCATACAATTCCCGGTCGGAGAACCCATGAGCCTAAAACCCCAAACCTATCCTGTAACTTACCAATTGGAACCCAGAGCGACTCTTACAACACCCTACTAAAACTCGATCCGTAAAATTTCCATCTGTGGACGAATAAGGGANCCACGGTAGGGAGGTTAATAATCGACGTCGTAAGACCAATAATCGATTATAGAGAAGTCCCTTGTATGTTTGTGAGCTATAGCATTGCTATGAAAATTCAAACTAACTGTACATATGACAAACAACAAATCACGCCACTAGAGTGTCCAGATCTATACAGTCCTAATGTGCGGTGCTATCTCATCGGACTAGTTTAGTGTTTCTCGACCTGTCCAGTG
>JXOV01018290.1:0-13031 GCA_001014945.1 Clogmia albipunctata | reverse complement strand
AGTTAGAAAACATATAATTAAACACTCGTATTTNTAAACACTCGTATTTACTCTACTCGAGTTTAATTATGGTTAATTTTTCCTACACATTGCTTAAATACCTATAAACCTTTGTAATTCGTCTAAAAAAGCGGATGGTCACTACAAGCAGAGTCCTACTAAACAATTTTACGGTAATTTTTAAAATTTAAAAATTATAAATTAAAGCTTAAATACAGCCAAATATTATGGTTAATTACCAATTTTTAAGAAAGTGTATTCGGTTATCGGGACTATCAACAAGAAGGACGTTTGATTTTGAGTCTCGCAACCAGTAATCGTTAGTTAAATGTTATGCATTTTTGTTAGTGATTTGTGAAAACTGTATTACATACATAAAATTTATATTTTGAAGTATTTTTTACACATCATGACGTCCAGTTAGTATGACCAAATTACCACTTTTTTCGATGTCAATGTAGCCGGACTCTACTATAGTTATTAGTTAAATGTAATAATTTATATTTCTAAATTTGAGTAATAATAACTTAATAAAAACTGAAATAATAAAGATTTTAGAGCTATTATGCTTTACTTTTAAATTTCTGAAGTTATTTTCTTGATAGTCAATTAATTAAAAAGTCATAGAACTCGATAAAGCTTGATGGGTGAAGGCATGAAATTCAGATAGTGTTCACGTCATTAAAGCATTCTCTTTTTTTCTGCTGTTGTTGTTTTGAAAGATCTCGACACAAGAACAGAACCTGGCCAGGTGAAGAGAATGGAGAGAGGGAGGGCAGCCAGCAAAGTTCTGTTGAGTGGGTAATTTTCTTCGACGACGACGGCACAAGAACTTGATGGCCTATATTCTACACAATACCGTTCCGTTGTTCCCCAACAATTGCCAGCCGCTTTTTTGCTGCTGCTGAACTGTTTTCCTCTTCCCATCCATCCATCTATCCTCTCATAGACCAACCAAGAACCGTTTCTCGTTCTGGATAGAACCTCTCCTCTACGTCTGACTCTGAGCGTGATTTTCTTTGCCAATTCCTGGAAAATTTCGCATGGGATTCGAATGGAATTCGTGAATCAGTAGTACTTTTTACGGCAGATTTTCGATGACTAAGTGTGGAAATTCTTTTGCACTTTTAAAAACATCAAGGGGAGGCGAGGAGAAGTAGAAAGAAAGAGAGGTGATTACAATACGCAAACAAGCAATTCTTCCGCGTTTTGAGATGGAAGCACCGTAAACGTAAAAATCGGACATTGAAAAGGCCAATGAACGTTTCGATTTTTTGACTAAAAATTGTGGCAATGTAACGGTTTAAAATCGAGATGGATTTCATCATTTCATTTTGGTTTCCATCTCTCTTCGGGGCTTCGGCACTGCTGGGCCTTTGTGTGCGTGCTGGATTCGCATCTGTCCACAAACGTGGAGAGCAATTAATTCTGGCTGGGCCCCCACGACCCGTGGCCACAAAGATTAGAGATTTGAATTTTGTCCCAAATGGAGTGTGTGGTTCTATGTAGAGAGAAATTTGACCACCAGCAGAAAAAGACGACGACGAAAACCGAAACTCATATGCAAGAAGAGCAGTGGTATTTGTAGGTTGAGTTCATTGGACTGATTTCGATTTGAATTCAATTTGCGAATAAAACATAATTAATTAATCTGTTGATTTTTTCGCGGGGTTTTATAAATGTGTGAGCTGAAAATAAGTACGTTTGCTGGGAGATGGAGAAAAGCAAAGAAAGTGGTGCGCTTTTGCGATGCTCTAATGGTTTAAATTTTATTTTTAATCACTCTCTAGTAGACGGACTGTTGACCACAGCCACATGAAGCTTTTTTCATATGTACATATGTGCATAAGGAAAACAGTTTGATCTTGCTGCTGATCGGATTCGAGTCCGATTCCGAGAAATTGGCAGAGAGAACCTCTATTTTACTATTCCCAATGCAATTAGGTTCTATAATTAGCGCAGCACCCAATAATTGTGGTAAATAGTTTAGATTAGATTGCACTCCTCTCCTTCCTTCTTCTCATCGCCGCCGCACTTACATAGTTTGCGAAATGAATGAACGACGACGTCCGCCTTTGAAAAATACTAAAACTGTGTTTGTGCAAATCGAAACGATGTCAATGTACGAACTTGAACTAGACTTTTTCGCTCTGGCTTTGTTTTGTGTAATTTTTAATTTCGCGCTGCTGCAGAGCGACGGCGGCGAACGCGAACCAAGAGGTAACTGCAAACGCGCGAGTTCATTGTAACATATGAGAAAAATACGGTTCAACTTGTTGTTTGTTCCAATTTCTAGACCATAGGTCGACGACCGACCGAGTAATGGAACTCGGATTACGTTGGCAGACAGATACCATAGAGGCCTCTTCGCCGTTTTTGCATCTTTCACCAAATCTTGGTAATAGGCCTATAATTTAGCAATTTCAGAATAAATTATTTAATAGCTTAATTAATGAAATTCTAAAAACTACATTTTAAACTATACATTTTTTTAAAAATAAATGTAATGAATCTTGTTTATATAAATAAAGTTCATAAACAATAAAGCAGATGTTAAAATTTTTAATAATTGTGTATTAAGTATATTAATATTTTACTTCTCTATTTACGAATAAATATTTTAATAAAATTATATGGTTTATTCAAAGTTAAAAATCTCGGAATAAATACGAGTAGCAGTAGTCAATAAAATATTTTTTAAAATTCAAAATAAGGAATAAAATTATCAAAGTAATGTAAAAAATCAAGCAGAAGAAGCAGATCCGGATTGGAAAACGGACTCTACACCAAATCAGGATATTTATTATTTTGCAATCCTCTTTAAAATATACTAAAATTTATTTTAAAAATATTTGACTATTTGATAATAGAAGAGAATCCTAAATTTTGCTTTAGAGTTAAATTTGTATGTAGACTATGAAGTTGATTTTGTCACTAGTGAAAAAAATTTCAATAGTGAGAAAAGTGACACATTACAAAAGTCATATCAATAAAAGAGCCATCTATTCGATATTGAATACAAAAGTGACTTTATATTGATAACATAATTTATTTCATAAACAATTATTTTGTTACTCTGATGAGGAATAAAATATAACTAATTTTAAAAAAAAATCCCACAAACAACGATTTAAAATTAAAAAGTATTAATATTGTTGTCTTATTTTAGTATACTGATCAAATTTAATAAAGTGATAATGAAAGACCCTGAGATCATAATAATATAATACATTTTTGTAATTATTTGAAATATTTATAAAACAGTTGGCTAGAATCATGAAATTTTTATTTTCTTTCATGGAACATTAATTAATTTATTCTTTTGCCAAATAAAATTAAAATTTTATCGGTTTTAATTTGATATAATTTAACATACAAATGCTTTTTTAAAAATCATAAAATTATATACAAAAAATCCTATCTAATTAAATTCTCTAAAGACAATAGAGCCAGAATTCGATCACCTACCTCACCACAAAGTGATAATGATCGCGCTTTGTTGGCAACACCACTAACAACAAAAACAACGATAATCTTAGAGCCGAGTCGAGTGTTTTTGTGTAACATTAGAGGTTTTACTTGCTGCTTGCGAAAAGTGTGCCAATGAACTTGAGCGACCGAGTGAACGAAGAAAACATAAAATCTCGACGTCAGATAATATAATACGTGAATGGGTGGCTGTGTGTGCGGGTCTGTGAATAGGTTACCGTTGGACGAGAGTGTTTGTGTAGCAGCGGCTTTACATTTTCATTTTTCGAGACTGGCTGAATTCACGGCTGCTGTGCAGAAATTGTTCCATCCATCTATATACAGGGCAATAATCTCTCTCAGGTGGTTTTTCAAATAAAGATCGATTCAATCTACTTCGATCGTTCTTGAACTAGACAGAGGATCGGTGAAATTTTAAGAAAGGATCTTCTAAATATTTGTTAATTCTATAGTTTTGATATTTTGAATTGACCTACAACAAGAGTTTATTTAGAGAAAATGACAAAGAGCTTTCCCTAATTAGGTTATTTTATTATAAAATATTCATATTCCATAACTTTTTAATAGCCCCAAAATTGAAACTAGCGAAAAACAGTGTCGCTGACCGCTGCTGTTATGGTAGAGACAAAAACAACAAGGAAGCGCGAATTTATCAAAAGTGGGTGAATGTACTTTTTCGATTAAATCGTGGTGAATTTGCTTTTATTCACCTCCACCAGTTCGATCGCGTTTTATATGGTTACAGTAGCTGTATTCTATGAGAAATGCGCGCGCCAATACACGTCTGAATGTGGAATGCACGAGCCAAAGAGATTGTGTCTGTGTAGTTGAACGAATGACGAGAGATACAAAATCGACGTGAAAAGAAATCACGAGAAAAAAGTTCAAGTTGCATAACTTTCATTCTACTTACTTTAAAGAGTTCATTTGCCTTTTCACCATCCACGCCAATAATACTACTATTATTGCCGTGGAGCGCGGTGCTATTAAACTCTTTTGCTTTTGCTACTATTCCACACACCACCGATGAAAGTTGTTGTTGTTTGGATGCTTGATGATGGTGTTATATAGAAGAAAATACCGTTGCTTTACGCGTTATTGTTTTAGAATGTTTCTGACAATTATATCAGAAAATATTCTAGAAATTATTCTTAATTAGGTTTTAATTAAATTAAGTAATATTTGCAAAAATAGAAGTCTCTATATATAAGTACAAAAACGTGGGCTCTAATTAGGAAAACAAGAATTTTAATAGAATAAGGAGAGCTTTGAGCCGTGGGGTTGCCCGGTGCTTTCATTTCTACATTGTTCATATTTTCGTCAATCCTTCATTCGATTTGCATGTAATATTGGCCACCGCTTTTCAATTCGTAATCGGTAAAGTAAAATTTATATAATTATCTGGGGCATACAGCAGATTCAATTTAATTTTCATCTCAATATTATTTTTTGTTTTATTTTCGCTCTACGAGAGGTAAGACATTGAACTCGAAACTACTTTTCCTAGCCTCGATCGGTGACGACGACGACCACACTACTACAGTCCGTACAGAGAGATGGAGAAGACGAAGAGATGTTGCTGAATTGTAACACAGAGATACGCTTTTCACTGTTATGATTTCTACACAGACAGACCGTGAGTGCGATCATTCGCAGCATCGATCGCGAGATGAGAGATACAAATACCTTGTAGAGAAAGAGATATGTATACACAGAGGAGTGAGTCGAGCTGGAGAAGAAAAGAAAACAACGCCGAGTGGTGTTGTGGTCATGCGGCGGTCATTGGCACACATTTTTCAGTTTCGTAATATAGAGAAAACGCAACAGTACATCGATCTTTTCTGTGGGGAAAATGGTGTCACCGATCGCGCGCGCCACGGCTCCCGCTGCTTTTTTGGATCGACACTGGACTGGACTTCCCGAGCAAATCCCGTTTTTAGTAGAACAGGAATTAGAGGGCACTAATTGGGAAATGCGTTAATTAAGAAGATTAACGTTTCCAGAGACACTAATTTTAGAAGTATAATAAATTAGGGTTCTAATTTGAGTTCTGTAAATATAATTCTAAATAATGATCGGTAATATCTTATTTCAGAATCATGTTTAAATTAACGAAATAATCAGAAAAAACATCTCTCATATTAAAGCTTCTTTAAATACACTTTGAAAATATGCTTTTAATTTTGATTTCGCAAACTCTTTTACTTGTTCAATTCCATTTCAGTTCACCGTTGAAATTCAAGTTCATTACTCTGAACTGTTTATTGGGTGAGAGAATACATAATGTATAGAAAACACCGTCATACATAAGTGTATTCAATCCAGTCCAAGTTTACCACATAAATTTGATAATGTGGGTAAATAAACAGTGGTTACGGTGGTGTTTGTGGAAGTAAGCTATCGGTCTGTTTAAAATACAAGAGACTCTGTCCCTCCAATCAACAGAGTACCACAAATACCAAAGCTATATACCACTCTCATATACGAGTGTTGAGAGCTTTACTTCTTTCACGGTAAAGAGTCAACGACCGGCAACTCAAATCTAGGCTAAATGTTCAAAGTTGCAATGAAAATGAAAAGTACCGCAAGTTACCGCTACTCTGCTGCTTAATCTCCTCGGGTATATTCCCCAGCGCGCCTCGCTCGCCAAGTGGAGTCAACGAATTTTCGAGTCATTACTTTATCCGGGATTCGGTAAACGGTGCTTCTGTGCTCTCTGTTACCACACGATTCAGCAGAGATTAGATCACACCAGCACCAGCATTGACACTTCACTGCCTTTAATTAAACTGTGCTTAGTTCTAGCTAATGGTGACGTCACCCCGTTACACAATAAGGGATTACAATTGGTAATGCCTTCGGTTACATAAATCACTTCAACTTTGAGCAGAGTTCACATTACGGTTTTGTTTACGGAAATGCCAATAGATATTTTAATTTTTACTTATCTACAATAAACGATCATTAGATAAGTCAACGATCGAATTCTGGACCATATAATTGTATTACCATTCTGTAGTGAGTGGGGCGTTTCTAGAATTATTAACAATGTCGTAAGGGTGTTCCTGTTTGCAGGTAGTGCAATACGTAAGATTTTTACTCTATAACCGGAAATATCTGCCCTAAGTTCATTTTTGTTACATTAAGCTAAACAGATAATTCATAACTTGAAGATCTCACGAACTGTTTGAACAAAAAATTACTAATAATGAATTTATTTCTTATTAACATTTATGTCATAAGTGTTTTAAGGGCCTATATATGCTAATTAATGCTTCAAGTTTGAAGCCATTACTTAATGTAAAATTTTTATAGATAGGTATGAGTTCGAGGCCACAACTTCTTAATATTAATTCAATTATTTTCAACATAAAACATATTTATGCTCATGTTCTCCATAGGCAATACAATTACAATTTAATGTTAATAGTAACTTAATCAATAAATTTAATAAGTCAGGCGTTACTAAATATGTTTTGTAATTAAAGGTAGTGAGCATTAAATGACGCGTTGGTTTTTAGTAAAGCTTATGCTTTGTGTTTTAAACAGGACGTTATGTATCTTAAAATAAATTAAAAACAAAAATCTAAAAAAACTCATTAAATCATTAAAAATTACATTAAATAGTATACCTAATAAGTCTAATACTTGTTTCTTGTCTACATTTGACTGGTCTTAGAAATTGGCTATTGGTTGGTGGACGCAAAACCCACTCGAGGATTATAGTATTTATTCACTCAAAGATAAGAATAAAATAGTTGGCCAGATGGCCGAAAATGTTTCATTAGATGTATGATAGACAGCTATACGCTCTTTACGTAATTTTCCTTAACTCTCCCTACCTAACACCATTTCTGACACTAGCCAATTTATTGCTATCGATATAGTAATTTCTTTTCATAATGTGATTTTTTTGCGCTGGAAGGTGGAGATATTAACACATTTGAGATCCGTAAAGGACCTCGACAGCCCTGTGGACTGCAGAAGATTCTTAGGACGCGAGTTCCCTAGTTTATCCACGGAATAATTACGAAATAAACGTTATTAAGTTATACGGCTTTACTGTGTAACGGTGCTCTTATTTAAACAATGTTTAATAATCTAAAGAGCGTTTGGATGGAAAAGAATAAACCTCAATCAGCACCGCACTCTACGGCAGTATAGGTCTGGCCAATTTACAGGTATGCCTAATGTTAGTAAAAATATCAGTTAGTAAGAATTACCAGCCATTTACAGGATATAGCAAACATGACAACAAGTGTGGGTGTTTACTTCCTGCAATGTCAATCCTTTGTTTAAATTGGAAAACAAATTATACAAGTCAACTAACAATAATTTAACAATACTTGTTATTAATTCATATAAAACTTCATCATAAATTCAGACCCATTATAAAGGGAATAAAACTATTAGCTTACTAATAATTACTAGCTAAAACTGTCTATTATATGGCAAAAGGAATAGATTAGGGTAGGTTAGGGTAAAAGTGTAATTAAACCCGCCATTCCGGACCACCATCTTTTGGATAGGGGATTGCAAAAATAATTAGATTAAGACTGATATACAACAATCAAGATTTCTTCCTATTTAGACAAATACTATATAACCCAATAAATAGGAAAGCAAAGAAATGTCCTTTTTGATCGCTTGAATGGGAATTGGTTTGATAAAACCTGGATTTGGATTAAAATATTCGTTTTGCGAGCCATTCTTTTCCTTCTTATCAACAGATCCGTAATTTTTTCTCCACGTGTGTCGTTCAGGATTGTATTTAAGTGACATTCCAATGCCTGTGCACAATATAGAGCACGGTCAAATGACCTTATTATGCCGAAATTGATTGCATCGAATCGTGGTCAATGAGTGCGTCGTTGTCGCAGTCAGCTCCGCTAAACACCTCAGTTTGTGGATCAGCTGGAACGTGCCCCAACTGCTAAACAGCCTCACTACCTCCCACAACAACCCAGCTAGAGTAGAAATTTCCCATTCATCGATTGAGCCATCGATGTCGTCGTCGTCGTTGTGAAACGGGAACTCTGATTTTGATAACAGTCAGTGGCAGAATTCTTCAAATAATTCACCATCGCAAGCAATTTCGATTGGGTGACGTCGTTAAAACCGTAATTTCTTTAATGGCGTAGTCACCTATTTCCACCGAGAGTCATGGCAATAACCCTGAACTGTGCCGTCGTCTTCTAACGCTTCCAACAATCGCGCCTAACTGTTTTCATTTCAGTTTCAATTATTCCACAGATTTTCTGTACAAACACCATACAGTTTGATTGACAGTGGCGGATTTACTCGTGAAGACCATCACACCACAAAACAACATTGTGGCTACATAACTAAACTATCATCTGCAAACAATGGTACGGTAAATTGTTAATTTCTTCTTGGGCCTGAAAGCGCCAAAAACAATTTTTATTTCAAAAGTCAATAACCTCATATAGAGGTGAAATAATTCCATAACAATAGTATTATTATTTGTATGCTGAAGAACTTTAATAATAGTATGATCGGAAAGCCCCATTGGAAAGAAAGCATTTCTCCACTATACACCACTATCAGAAGCTTCCACAACAACAGTAACCCCACCTGGTCTAAACTCAGCAAAGAGAACGACTAACCAAGAAGAGAAATAGAAGAAGAAGAAGCAGAAACTTTGCTCCACCGATTATACTTTACATAAAAATTCACTGTTATATTACAGTTAGGTTGGCCTAGAGTAGAGCCAGAACTGGATTCTTGGACGTGAGGCACATAGACCCGACTCGGCTCGGCAATTATCCCATTGTAAAAGCTCTTAAGAATATCGTTTAATACCTGACCAAGATCATGAGACTTTAATTCACGAGATAAGCCATTAGTCTTGCCATTTTTCGCAAATTGGATGTTTAATGGAATCCCAATGACTTATGGCTTCTATTGCAATTTTTTGTCTTCATCAGATCGCCTAACACTTGGTGCAAAATTGCCAAATTGGATAAAATAAATGGCCAATACTCAGTAATGATTTATTTGCAAGTGCTGCTTGTTAAATTCAATTAAAAATGGATCATAAAAACAAATTGGTATCGAATGAGAAATATTTACTGACTTTCGTTATAAACTTGCTGTTCACCTATTTGGTACTACTTTAAAAGAGTTCGTTGAACTGATCGAAATCGAGCTCCAGATTTGTTGTCTAGCGTCTTTCTCTCGATCGCGCGCGCGCTCTTCTTTGTCAGATTGGCAATTCTCGCCATTTTTGCTCTAATGCCCTAGAGTGTTTATCTCCAAATTCTAACCGTTCCGAAAATTCCTTTCATCCTTGTTCAAACACATTTTAAAGATACGAAGAAAATCAAACATATGTTTTTCACATGTCCGAGTTTCTTTTGTTTGCCATCGAAGAGCCGAAGTGGCAGATTTTGGCGACAAATTCAATGCAAACAAATGCCCGGGAAGAGTTTTATGGTGTTCTGGTAATTGCGGAACCCGAAACATTCGCAGCTTCTGCCAAACAGAAGCTATGCCGTCGCGTGGAGACAAATAAATTTCCAAGAATGCTTTCTAATTTTATGATGGCAAATGCTTTAGTTGAAAGAGAAGAGAAATTATGTTTCTAAACATTTGGATGTGTGTGCGTATTCAACAACATGACCATAGAGCATTCCAGAAATATGCTGCTTCTTTTACAGTTTTCAATTGTTGCATCGATTATTGAATGCAACTTTTGAATCTTTACACATTTTGTGCAATATGTTTTTACTGACCTAGTTCTTCTATTGAACATTTGATTTCAGTTTTTTGTTAAGATTAAGTTTTAAATTATATTAAATATGAATATATATGGGAAAACATAAGCCATTAACAGAAAAAAATAGATAAGGTAATATAATTCTAGAACAACAAATATTTAAAAATAAATAAAGATGTAATGATCTATATAAAAATGTAATTTTGAACCAAGGAAGTATTATATATCAGTTCGCTACTTAGAGAAAATTATTTACGTCAAATAAATTTTTGAGATACATATTGTCAGCAATAGTCATTATTCATTATATTTTCCGCCACTTCACATAATAATCCCTTACATAAAATGCTCATCAAAATATCATAATGATAATTTAAACCAATTTCGTGTACTTTGGTTATATAAAATGGATAACGTCATACTAATGTTTGTTCTGTCAAAGATCTTTTGAAAGAAATCATGCTAGTGATTTATTATTATCAAAGATTTTCAAAAAAATTAGTACTTATTTTATCTCTTCCAAATTCTTTAAACACTCTCTACATTCGGCATTTTAAAAAACTCTAGTAAATAATAATTTCTTTCTTATTGACCTAGTTGTAGAAATGAGTATTATAGACAAATAATTGTTAAAAAAATATTATGTACCATAACTACATACCATTAATGGACTCCCTTTGCCTACTTCAAGACAAAGTGACCCTCGCCTTCAACAACAGAACTACAGCACTAACCTGCTTCCTTGACATCAGCAAGGCCTTCGCCAGTGTTTGGATTCAGTGGTCTTAGATACAAACTGAGAAAGTTAAACATTGATTCTCACATAGTTCAATTGATTGGCAGCTTCTTGCAAGAGCGATCAGCGACTGATTTTGTCAATAAAAACAGGTTGTTGCCAATCCCAATTGCGAGAGGAGTTCCATAGGGAACGAAAATTGGACCTCGATTATACATGAGCACATAGATGATAACACTACCGTTCTTCAGTACGCGGACGACACGGCGGTCACAGTTGTGGCGAGATACCCAAAAAAAGCAGCAAAATCCCTTCAGTGCTACCTGACGGACCTCGAGAAATACTACAAGAAGTGAAGCATTAGTGTTAATGGAGATAAGTCAGAACTGATACTTTATAGGCCACATAGTAAACTTAGATCCAGAACACTACTGAGGAGGGTAGGCAAAATCACTATTAAATTAGGTGGGGACTCAATCAGATTATTAGATAATGAAAGGAATTATATTCTGTTTCGTAGCCGATGTGGTAACGCAACTGGCTGCCTCTTCGGATACAAGGATTCGATCCCTGGGCGGATAGGATTGACTGGGTCCTTTTACAACTGGTCTAGGTGATATTAATTGACTAATAATACACTGAAAACAAATAGTCACCGAAATGTCGAAAACCCGTTGGTTGAGGTTGAGACCCCCCATGTTCCTTACAGGAATTGAAAGGGAAAAAATGTTCAACAACGAATTAAAATTTGCTGGACATATCCAACATACTGTAGACAAAGCAAAAAAGGCGTATGGTATGCTGATACCAACTGCGATGAGCCAGAAAATCAAAGAAAATCTGTATAAACTTTTGATTAGACCAATCATGCTGTATGGGGCAATTGGATGGACTTCTTGTAAGTCAAGAGACTTAGAAAAGATCTGCATCCTTGAAAGGAAAATTATTAGAAGAAATACAAGGCTGCATAGGAAAAAAATAGTCACTTTTTTCAAATGCATCCCTATATAACAGTTTTTNAGAAAATCAAAGAAAATCTGTATAAACTTTTGATTAGACCAATCATGCTGTATGGGGCAATTGGATGGACTTCTTGTAAGTCAAGAGACTTAGAAAAGATCTGCATCCTTGAAAGGAAAATTATTAGAAGAAATACAAGGCTGCATAGGAAAAAAATAGTCACTTTTTTCAAATGCATCCCTATATAACAGTTTTTATTTAATTGAATTTAAAAACTACATCAAGAAATTTGTCAGAAGCCAAAAGAAGAGATTCTGTAGGCTCAACAACAACATTGGTCAACAAGCAGTTGAACAGTCAGAACCAGAAACATAAATAAAAATTATCTTTGTAAATTCTGCGAAGAGAAAACGAAGTATATAAGGGGGTATAGAACCTCCCCACCTTGTAAATATTGTAAATAATTAATCTTTAAGTTCAATTTAGATTTTTCTTATTATAGGCTTAGAAATTGAAAATGATAATATGGGCAAAGGGAGGTTATAAGAATATATTGAATTAGTGAATCTGGTACTTCACTTAGGTTTAAAATAAACTTATTTTAAAATAATAATTGATAAATCGAAGTAGAGAAAAGTCACTTGTAAAGACACACTTAGTTTTAAATATAAAAATTTGTTCAAATATAACCCTTGATAAACTGAAAATAAACTTACTTTGAACATACATACTTATTAATGAATATTGTTAAGTTTATGAACATTTTAAAAACCGCGTATTTTTTAAATTGTAAATACACTCAAATGATTATAGAATAATTTTTAATTATTTCAAATGCAAATAAAGTGCGCTATAAAACTTCAAATTCTATTGAATATTATAATTATGATATTGGTAAAAATATCAATACCAAACACGTAGGTCTTACTTGAAAATAAAGAAAAATATTTGTTTTTATAATCCATTTAATTTCACTCACTATCCCTATAGGCTTATGGGTCGGTCCGGCCCTTTGCTTGTGCAAACCTATTCCTGCATATTTGGCGGTTGATGGCCTCTTCCTTCCAGTTGGTAACTCCTAATGGCGTGTGCACACCGAAAAGTCTT
>JXOV01018283.1:0-10339 GCA_001014945.1 Clogmia albipunctata | reverse complement strand
TAATGTGAAAAAATTTAATTGATTAATAAATTATGGCCTTCTTTGTTATCNGAAATTTAGGTTTCAATTTTTCAATATACCACGGAAATAGAGAACCAAGCACTGTATCACTGATATTCCTGTAACAGCACTTATCATTTAAACCACATGCCAGAACCAACATTTAAGAAGAACTTTACTTTTTGTCATTTAATGTGAAAAAATTTAATTGATTAATAAATTATGGCCTTCTTTGTTATCGAGATATGAAAAACGTCAAAGTAGATTTTCATTCTACGCTACTAAGTTCAAAAATTATAATTTTTTGTAGTTGAATTTTGGTATAAAGTACTAATTTCGTGTATTTACACGATTTGTAATTGTCTGCGGGTGTTGAATTATACTTTTTTCAACACTGTACGATTATAAAACAATTTCTAGAGGAAGCATTGGCTACTAAAATGTAAAATTTTTCAACAAAATTGTATAAAAATATTAAACGATGCACATCACTTTTATCTATTTGTGTATACATAAATCTCTAATATTTATAAAACATTACGAGAACAACGAATAACTCAAGAATACTCTTGAAAAAACCAAACTGTCATCCAAAACGCACGCCTACTCCCACCGTTTAAAGAATATGGCGAGAAATATTTAAGAAAAAGAAAAACAATGCAAAATTTTTTTATTCAACTTAAAAGATTTGGAATTTTTTAAGAATTTGATTCAATGGTTCCTTTAAAAGGTAAATTATTTACTTTTGGATAATTGATTTACTTCTTTATATAAGCTATAACATATTGTTTTACTTTGTTTTTAAATTGGATACGTAAATCTGAATGAAAAATTGTAATTGATAAAATTACACATTATGCGTTTGGTGTTTAAACACACATAGAAGTGGTTATAATTTTTATTTATATAACATTAAATTGATCCTAAGTATCACCTATGAAATTATTCGGGCCTTTATTACCATTTAATTAATATATTGCATAAGTGGCCGATCATTAAGTAATCACAATCAGTAATTCCGAAAAAATCTCTTCTGTACATACTCAGCGCCGTGTGCATATCTATATATACGTACATTTCTAGGCGTTTCTTTGTGAAAAGACTATCCCAATTGTACTTATAAGTGGTATTAGTAAAACTTGACAATTATTGTATGCAAATACTCGGGCCCGTAAATGCAGATAGCTGGATGAAACAAAACAACAACAATAAATAAGAGAGACTTACACAAAATATGAACAAGAGATCTAAAAAGTGCTGTGTTAGTTTTTGAAGTGCAGACAATAATGAACTCAATTAAAATTAGGGTTAGTATTATAGTTTGTGCAATTCCGTATCGAAAAGTAAATTTTTCTTCACGCAAATTGGTTTTGTAACGGTTTACTTTATAGCACGCGTGTGGTAATATTTCAAAATTTTCATGCAATTACATATTGTTGTCAAAGCCTAATTTATTATTTAAATGTTTTATTATGAAAATCTCGTTTTCAGTTGTTGATGCACAATTTGGAAAAAAAACCGCTGTGAACTGTTTTATTGTTAATTATCAATTAACTGGTATTTTTTTCAGAATTACACAAAATTGTGTTCGATACACATGTGAAATCGGTTGTTACAGAACCAATTTACCTGTTTTTACTCGCTGCGCTCGTCAAAATACATGGTAAATCGTACTGTAATAACCAATTGTATCGAAACATACTATTACACCACCAATGCTTATTATTAAAGTGTGATCTCTCTGAAAGAAATCCAACAAATTTATATGAAGGTCCGTTTCATTCTGTGTGGTTTATATTTATTTGTGGAACTGTATAACGGATAATTTTAATTTAAATATAACGTTTAAATAGAGATGCACATATCGGATTTGTTTTCCATATACAACATAACGAATTTTTTACAATTTAAATATAATGTATTAATTGAGGGGCAAAGGTATATTTCCTAAGTGCAAGTAAGAGTACCAAGATATAGTTTTCTCAATCTCTCCGTGGAATTAGAAAAAGAAAGAAAACTAATGTGAGGGAGATAACTAAATTTTATATTTGGATTTTGGAGATCGAATTGTTTTTTTTTTAAATTTATGTGTCAATTTATTTAAAAGTTCATAAATTTTTATAAAAAGATCGGTCTATAAGCAGGTTGAAGCACTCGCCGCGCTCGTGGCGTTAAAAGATAATGCCTTATCGTATCGATTTAATTGTATAAATAATTATTTTGATTATGACTCGATTATTCCAATCCCATACCGAAAATAGTTATTTGTGAAACAAGGGTGTAAATTAAACTGTTTTTTCATTCGGGCCGAAGGCGAGTGTTTCATCGTTTCCGAATTAAAAAACAGGACTTTACACCCGAGCAGGACGTAACGTTTTTTTGGACTCCACTCATGAGCTCTGAAATTTCTACAATTTCACATTAAATTTCATTATTTACAAGGAAAATTTAAAAATTGACAGGTTTGACAACTGTTTCAAGTGAAATCTTAACTTGTAAAGTTACCGTTAACGGTTGGAATTCCTCTTAACTACTAGGTCATAAGGCAAATGCCTATTTTATTGTGGCATGACATATTTGTTTGTTTTTATTTATGTTAAATAAATTTCCATTTAAAGCAATATAAGGCTATTATTATAATTGACTTACATTACAGTTAAACAGATTTATCTCTGATATTTACGTAATGTGTCAAAAATCAAAGAAAAATAGCCAAATTAAATGTAGATGGGTGTTGAAACGGTAAATATTAAAATTTTAGAACAGGAAACATTAATTAATTTGAAATATAGGCACGGTCCCATGGCATAACCGAGACCAATATTTTGTGAAGTCTAAGGGCAACAATGGCGACCAAATTTTGACTTTGAGACCAATTTGTTGGATAGTTTATGGCAAATTTTTTTTCACTAGTGAAATAAAAATTCAAAATTTTCACTGAGTGCCACAAAGTGAAACAATACGAAACTCAAATGGATATTGAAAAGCGTATGTTTCGATACGGAAGTGCAAAATATATATTTTTTTTATTGGTTTGAGTAATGTGGCACTACTACCATGGCAATAAAGTTTTTCGATTGTGTTTCATCCAAATCTTTTTGCACTTTTTTCCATAAAATTATTAAATTAAAACAAATCAATCATTTTTTTAAAAGAATGTACTTCAATTTTAATCACAATACCTATAATTCCTATTATTGAATTTCTTTTCCATAACAAGCCGGTGAGTGCGAATTGTCATCATTAGCCTCAATTTTTGCAATGGTCAAACATATTTTTTTAATTTTTTTGTGAATTGTCATATAAAGTACTACAATTGTTCACTAAAAAATTAGAAAGCTAGCAATTGTATGTTTGACTTATTGCAAAGTTGATAATATATTGAATTATAATATATTTGAAATAATTTAAAATAATGAAGCAAATTTTATTCAATATTTGAAATAATTGCATCAGCAGCAAATCTATGAAATAACCTGATAAGCACAACTCGCTAATTGGAAATGAGGTAATATGGAGAAAGCAGTTCCAATATTAAAGCTAATTTCAAAGGCTTTAGATTAAACATAAAGAAGAACAAGTATGTTATTCATATTTTGAAATTCCCAGCTTGAGAGTCACTAAAATAATTCAGTGCATTTTTTCAAATTTAAGATATTCAAATTTTAATCAATACAAAACTCTCAGATTCGTCATCCATATTTATATAGTTACTATCTTATCAATACCATTCCAATTTGTATTTTAAATAAAACAAATATAGTCATCAAAAATAATTTATACCATTATAGAATGTGAATGAAGTTAAAAGAAAAAAAGGGAACGGTTTTCTATTAAATTTTCAGTGTTAATTTTTTTTTCTTTTAAACCACAAGCAAAGAGAGTTTAATTATAGAGCAGACCATTTTTTAAAGTTGACTGAGACATTTTTAAGCATTTATGCAAATAAACAAAAATAACGTTGTTCTCTAATAGTTATTTAAACAACAAGGTCGATAAAATAAGTTATTATTAAACACATGGGTTGTTTTAAGCCACGAGCGTTGCGAGTGCCTTCAAGAAGGCCCGAGTGTTTAATAATGCTTATCGACCGTGTTTTATACAAAATTTTATGCATTTTTAAAATAAATTTACACAAAAATAATAAAAAAATAATTGTGTTATTCAAAGGTTGGTTAAGCGGCTATCAATTTAAAATTTTAAATATTTTGCGTCCCTCTCTTACTCACAGCCGAATATTTGGCATCTCTTTCTTACTTACAGCCGCAAGGCGCAGTTAAAAAATTTCGAATAGGTGATCATTCAAATAAATATCGTTAATACTGGCACATTACAGGTAAGCCTCGCCCTTCAAATCTGACGACCATATAAATTTAATGGATTGCTTTTACGGAGGTCAAACTTTAATAATAAAGAAAATAACGACTTTGACAGAGCAAAATTGAGTGTCATAATATTAATATTAAGTAACAAAAATGCATAAAATAAATATTTGTGAATATTTTAAAGTCTTGATGGTAATGAAGGGTGACGGCAAAGCCGGTAAATTCTGAATAAGTTTAACAGATTTTACACTGTTTAGCCTGTGACGTCACAAGCCGTCCAGCATTCTGAATATCCATTATTTTGCCCCAAAATAATAGATATTCAGGACATTAGAACAAAAAAATATACTCATAGGTTGTTATTGCACGCATTTAGTCACTTTAAAAGTCTTTTGTTGCAAAATAATCACTAATTTACTTGGATGTAAAATCAAAACAATGATTGACTGCCGGCTGATGACGTTTCATTACTACTACCACCACGCATTACTATAACCTAGCGTTGGGTGATTTTTTTTTCAAGTAGAATTTTAAATTGTTCGTTGTGCTTGCAATTTTTGAAAAAATATTAGAGATTTTTGTATCCACAGTTACATAAAAGTGATATGCATCGTTTAATATAATAGGATTTTGATTTAATTTAGTTATTATAATGTAATATATGAATTATCCTTATATTTGCGGAAGAGAATTGACGTCACAAAGTCCGACACTTTTTGCCTTTCGAATCATGTTCTTTTGAAATTTTGTGACGTCCTAAAAATGTAGCTATATGACGTCAAAATTCTCTCTTCTTTTCTCATTCTAACAACAAGTAAATGAACACAAAACTCCCGTCCGTGACATCACAATATGATGTCACAATTTTCTCTTCTCTTTCTAACAATAAGCCCGTAAATGAAGATAAAACGAAATGCAACATTTGACCAGCCGACGATTTCAGAATACGGGAGTCGTGTTCCCATATACGACCACACAATGTTCTCTACTTGTTCTAACAACAAAAGATAATAACAAGAAGATAATAATACTAATGCGATACGGTTAAAATTTACTTAATGATTTGGGTATCCCAAAAAGGTCTCTGCCTGAGGCCAATAAAATAATAAAAAAACATATGTTAAATGTGAAATCAAAAATTTTTACGGGCGAGTCTAGTAAGGGCTATAATCTCTGAGCAGGTTCTGCATTCAATCTACCAAATACAAAATAATAATAAAATATATTTTTGGCATCTACATAGTAACTCTAATTGCAGCCGAGTGCCAAACTGGAATTTCTATAAAAGACTGTCCTCAGCCATAATAAATAAGGTTAGACAAAAGACGTGGAAAAAAGTGTTGACAAAGATTTTTTGCTCAAGAGGGAGAGATAGAGCGAAAAATGGCTGTTGTAGGAAGGAGCGGAGGAGGCGGCGGCGTGGAGCGGAAGCGAGAAATTGCAGGTTTTGTGTAAGGTTGACTGGACTGGCTGGCAAT
Source organism: Clogmia albipunctata (assembly GCA_001014945.1). NCBI lineage: Eukaryota > Metazoa > Arthropoda > Insecta > Diptera > Psychodidae > Clogmia > Clogmia albipunctata. Next base: position 4,536 of record JXOV01018283.1, on the reverse strand, counting down.
GTCATAAGGTCACGTAATACCGAAATCAGATCCACGACTAATGCGTATTAATCGGAGAGCAAATAAATTTGTCGTTTTTAGTCAGAGAGTGAAAAAAACAAAAGCAGCTTTACACTTTTGTTTTTTTTTCTTCATCTTCTCTGACAAGAAGAATCGCAACTCGTAAAAAGATTAATTTCCATTTCAAAAGGACCGCAATCACAATTTGGCGACCACAAAACCGCCAAATCCAATGTAAAAAGATCAAAGTCGGATGCCAGAGAGGGAGGGAGAGAGAGAGAGCGATAAATGCAACCCCAGATAACAAAACGAATCAAAGAGCTCTCTGAAAGTCAAATTGATCGGATTTGGATGAAAGTTACAAACAACAAACAAATTTTTACCGACACCCAAAACATTATTGATTATAGAAAAAGTAAGTTAATCGCATTAAAAGCTTTACACTTTTCATTATAATCGATCGCAGAAAATATGCAAATAGTTACTAAAGTGTGTAAGGAATTACGACTCTTATTGTTTTCGTCAACAATAATAGTTTTAAGCCCACATTGTTTTCGTGTGACGCACATTTGCAAAAGAGAAGATTACTTTTCCTTTACAAAAAGTGATATATTTACACTTTTGGTGGCTAAAAATAGCTGCCTCTCGGAATTACCAAATAAATCACAGAATTTTATTCATTTCACTGCAAAAAATTGCATAAACTCAAAGTTAATTAATAAAATAATATACAATTCCATTGAAAAAACTTAACATTTTAGTTGCCAATGCTTTCTCTGTGAATTCTTTTATAAAAAGTACTGTATTCAATAACCGTAGACAATCATAAATCATGTATACGTAAATACACAAAATTAGTACTTTGTACTAATCTTCTATAATTTTAGATCTAAGTAGCTCGGATGGAAACATATTGACATTTTTCTTGTCTCTACAATATAGTAGGCAATGATATTTTAGTCATTTTTTTTCTTCTAAATTAATGCTCAAAAGTAAAGTAAAGTATCTTTTTAAAATCTTTTCTCTGGAGTGTAAAAGTGGTTCAAATGATTAGTGAATATTATTGATACAGTACATTGTGCTCTATTTCCATGAAATATCGAAAATTTGAGATCAAAAGTTTTATTTGCTTGACAGATATTACCTTTAATTGTGTTTAGACTTTAATTTAGTACTGGGCTGTCTTCTTATTTTTTACTCTTTATGTCATGAATGAATAGCAAATAAATAAGCAAATTTTATACTCGTAAAACTTTGTATAAAACTATTTGAAAAAACAAAAAAAAAAATTAAACGCTTGTATTTAATAAAAACTCTTTTCATTCGTTTTCCAGAACTTTACTCGTGTTTAATTATGGTTAATTCTCCTCACACGTTGTTTAAATAACTATAACAAGTTAATTTTATTAAACGTTTGAATGGTTTTTTAAAGACTAATAAGAACACTTTTTGCAGTAGGAGGCGCAACCGATAAGGTTAATCAGTAGGCCTATCAGTAAAATAATTGAAATGAAGAAAAATCATTGCTATTTTCTCATTTTTAATAAATTGAAAATTAAGTAAAAAATCTTTACAGATTTTGAACGGTTATTTCATTTAAACCATATCGGAATTATAAAAAAAATTTAAACATAAACATTGCATTGAAACTGTAAAGGTCCTTTCTTCTATAAAGGTTTTGCACTCCTTCGTGTAAAAAAAATACTCTTAATAATCTATCTTGTTCGTATTATTTTTGAAGTTCTACTTCATATTATGTATGTAATGTACATTGTTATAAATAGAACTTTTAAACAAATTGAAAAATATTACTTAGGAAAATAATTTGTTTGAAAATATTAGTCAATTATGATTAGATAAGCAAATTTTTATAACTCTCTGTTGGATACGAGTATACTCGATTGTACTATATATATATATATATAACTGTGGACAGTACTAACATGAAATCTACTCTGTAAAGTGGCTAGACCTATACTTCCCTAGTGTGTGCGGTGCTGAAAAGAGGGCCAATTTGCACCTTAATCATATCCTAAATAATTAGTATTAAATTTCAAACTTCTACTTCTTCTACGACTCAACAACCGTTTCCGGTCTAGGTCTAACCAAATGGTTTTACGTAATCGGAGTTATCAAATGCCCTATCCATTCATTTTCCAATCTTTCACAATTGACAATTGAATATTATGATTACGAATCATTATTTGTTATGATGTGATTAACACCNATGATTCTATATAGAGCGTATTCATTGACAGGTTTTTGCCACCGAAACAGAACACATATTGTACGAAGAAGACCATCCCTTTCACACTTTCATCTGCTGCCGTTCATTGAACAGCAGCAAATTACTAGTGTTGGAAAGACCCGGTTTATCTCGTCGATTCTATGCATTCCATTCAAGCTTTGAAAACCTGTCTAAATTCGAGCAAATAATGTTGAAGATATTAGTTTTTCGAATTTTGAGGCTGGGGTATTATTTTTGTAAAATTTATTTTAAACAAATATTAATCACAGAATGTTGTTAGTGAAAACGAGTAATAAAATTTGAAAGAAAAAAAATTACGTTCTGATCAGGAGTCAAACCGCGACCCTCTCGAGTTGAATTCTGTGCAACGCTTTAACCATTGCGCCACCCGGCCCCTAAAAACTTTCAAACTAACTGTATATAAAAATACAATATATAAACCCTTCCTCTAAATTGCTCAGACCTATACTGCCATATTGTGCGGTGAAATTATACCCGCAAATTGCACTTTTGACCTAACCTATGTCTATGTTTTTCACGCTAATTTATAATATGTTTTTAATAAATCTATTGTATTTAAATTTTGAATTTTATGTTACTCTAGGTGTTAATTTGAATAATTACTGATTTTTTTTTATAGAAGAACGCATGAAACCTTATTTATTATACTGCAACGTTTTAGAATGAGCTACCATAGTGATGCACAGATCTTTGCCTTCCAAAATAAGCTCTAATTAATCTAACCCAAATCTTTTTGCACACTTATACTCTCACTGAATCTCTCAATCCAATTATAGAAGGATTTTTTAAATGATTGAAAGTACTGGAGATTGTGATGGTTGATATCTATGAAATAAATGCATTCAAATACTTGCAACGGAGTGTATACTCGTATTATTCAATAGACAAAACTCCAAATTCAAAAATGCATTGAAATTGTTCTTAAAGAGAAAATTTGAAGTGAATGACCTTGCCTTAAATAATGAAACCAAATTCATTGAAAGCTATTTATATATATTAATATAAAAATGTGCTCTTCCGTATTATAATTAATGGATTAATACAAATTGAATCTATTTTAAATGATTTTGGAAAACTTGAATAATTTCCGTATTGTTCGAGTTGAAATCACTCGCATTGCTCATTTCGTGCTTTAATTGTTCATTTTGCATTAATGTTTTGTGTGATACGAAAGTATTTTAATAATGACATAAACTTAGTGCTCAAGGTTAGGATAATATTCGGTTATATGGGTTCAATGACGAGAAAATCAAAAGTGAACAGAATAATTTCGCAATTATATGGAATTTCCACATGATTTTAACTTTTTTTTTCGGATCTGATATATATTTAGAATGTTTTGAAGGCGGTCATAAAAGTTAATGGAGCTCTATTTGTATTTCAAAATACGTGAAATGAATAACGAACTATTGTAGAACAAGAACATAATAACATTGAAAGAATAGGAAAAATAGAATAGTAATTATTTATTAAAGTGAATCATATGAAGATTTGAAGAAAAAACGATTCACGATAACGTGTTACAAGAGGCATGGAGAGTAGCTATATGCCCCTCCTTGTATAAAGCCCAATGTCTGGTCTTAACTAACTTGTTACTATCTATTAAGAATAATTCATTGGAGAAGGATTAGAATTTGATAGGATAATTAGAAAGTGTTTAATAGACCCGCAATTCAGCATCACACACTAGGGCAGTATAGGTTTGAACACTTTAGCTAGAACAAAAACCGTTTTTTGCATTGGGTTTTAAACACGGCGTTGTATTATATAATTCTGTGAGTGATATAAAACTTAAAAATAAAGTATCCAACTTCTAAAACTATTTTTTTGGTTCGCCTAGAAAATTTGTGATTTTATCCTATGTCATCTGATCATCCTCTTAAAAAATTTGCCCATTACAAATCTAGAGTGTATTATAGTTATTTATACAACCAGTATAACGGTTTCGATTTTGTTAAACTTCAATTTCATTGCACTGATCACTGAATTTATTGTATTTTAGCAATAAACTCTGTAATATAGCATTTTGTATAATATAATACGATTTAATGAAATAAAATCTAGTATGATCATATAAAGTGTAATATAGTGTAATGTATGGTAATGTAAAGAAGTATAATATTATTTATTTATTTAATTCATATTCTAACTGTGAATATTACTAACATCTACCCTCTCCTGGAAAGTGGTTACAACTATACTGCCCTAGTGTGCGGTGGCGAATGGCGGGACTAATAAACACTTTTATGCATTTTTGTAACTTAAAA
>JXOV01018271.1:0-26686 GCA_001014945.1 Clogmia albipunctata | reverse complement strand
ACAAGAGAATTTTATATATAAGATTATATAAAAACCAATTTTTCCACTAATTTTCTCAAAAATTATGGTACTAATGCTGTTTATCAAATAAACGATTCAAATATGTAAATTGTGTAAATTTTTTGTTAAGAACCTGTTGGAAAATCACAAAATTAAACACTCTTCTACCATCTCCTACTCGTGTTTAATTTTAATTCATACTTGAATAAATATTGTTAACCTAAACAATTTTCCTAATGATTACCAAAAAAATATTGTTTATTTTTAAACCGAATCAATTAAAAATTTCTAAAAATATTTTATTTATTAAATAATAATATACCCACTTCAAATTTTTAAAATAATCAGAAGCATTTCTTTTCTGTTATATGTAGATTTAGAACATTCGAATATTGGTTCGAATATTGGTTACGTTTTAAATCAATTCAATTGTTGCAAAACTTGAAGTAACAATAAAATATTATTAATTTTGTATACTTTTCTTAAAATTTATATATCTTGATCTTCAATAAATAACAATATTTGCCGAAAACAAATATCCAATTAAAGGAACCATAAGAATATTATATTAATCAAAACCAAATATCTGTAAATTGATATCATAAATTCGTAATCCGCAAATTAATAATCTTGATAGAATCGTAATTAATATGTGTTAAACAGAGTGCAAAGAGCTCTCGAGCTGCGGCAAAAGCGTGGAGGTAATTCGAATATTGCGAAAATTGGTGCTCGCCCATTCAAAATTGCATCGTCAATAGCTTGGAGGATGTTTTGGATGTTGCCGCGGCCTATCCGACTAATTTGAATTGCAAATTAAATGCAACCAAATAGCCTTCGCATCAATTTTTACAGTTATTATTGCTGTAATGATAAATGATGTGCAAATTAACATCATTGGATAATTTCACGCCACGCAATTTTATAGAGATATTTTTGCTTAAAAATTATGATGTTATCAAAGATAATTGGCAAATTTAACAGCATTTAAGATATTTAAATCTGTTTAATTTGAAGAATAATCACGTTAGATTGAAATTAAAACTAATCATGGAATTGAGTTTAATCTCATTGATTACTTCTCTTCATTGTATTCCATATAATGATAGTAGAACTTATATACCCCATTTCCATCCATCCAGAGCGTTTGCAGCGGATATGGCCGAGGTAATTCGCCCCATTAAATGAAAACCGTGGCCAGCACATGAGATAATGTAAATGGAAAGCCGGCATCACACAGAGAGAGGTAGGCAGGAAATAATTGAAATGTTTATTCGCCAATATTATCCCGGCAAAAAGTGTTGAGCATGCAAATGTATTCATTTGATTTTCGGTCTGGATAAATTTTTACTAATTTAATTGGATTTTCATTATAGCCATTAACCGTAAAAATCGATTAAACCGATTGACAAATTTATATTGATTTCGCATGATTCGCTAAATAAGTCGAATTGTGTTCCAAGGATTTATTGACAATTTTTTGTTCTCCCTACACACAAATGAAGCTCCACAATAGTCCAGTCTACTCTGAACACAAATCTACTGGAAAATTTACAATCCATTCCATAGTCCAACGAGCTTTGTCGTGATTTGTTGTTCTAATAATGTTATATTGCAGTTTTTATTCAGAGATTTATATTTAATGTAACTATTGGAATAATTTGCTAAGCAATGTGTGGGATTTATAACATTTCAATCGTCTATAATAAATTCTAGACCCCATTGCATTTTGCAATATAAATGTCAGTCAAATCGAATAATGATTATTAGTGATGATAATTTCATTAACATCTTAAATACGAGAACTGAATATTTATTGATGCACGTACGTAGTTTATCAAATCAAAATTAATAGGATTAATTTTATGAAGACCCTTCAAATCCAAATATATTTTAAGTCCATCATTTATCAAAAGTTAATTGCCAGTTTTATTAACAATATCCGAATCTGTTAAACTTCTGAATTAACACAATAATGACTGAATTTGAAGAAAAGGCTATTTACTGATTTTAAAACCAATAATTTCGAAACTACTGCTCATGATTTTATAATATGGAGTGTTGTCCTAAAACAGAAGTAAAAAATTGAATTAGCCAACTGATTGACACTTCCCCCACAAAATTAGTTACACACTAATTTTAGAAATTTTTCAATATTTCCAAATTAAAATGATTCAGTTTTTTAAAAAATGATATAATACTACATATAAAGAATATACAATCATCACAAATATAATTTAATTTTGTATTGATAACTTTCAAGAGGAGTTCAAGCGTATGTTACAAATTAGGTTAGACCAGGCAATAATCAACATATTTGGGAGGCCCTTCAAACATTTTAAAAATGTAATTTATTCTATCGACTTTGCAACAATATATTGTTAGTTTATAATGAAATTGGCATTTAGAATTTTAGGTTTCTATCCGCTTGTATAATCTAGTAACTAGCACCCTAGACTACCTTTCCGAAGGTCGTGGGATCGAATGATGGGCGGATATTTTTCAACGCGAAAAATATAAATAAAATGAACGGTNTATATTGTTAGTTTATAATGAAATTGGCATTTAGAATTTTAGGTTTCTATCCGCTTGTATAATCTAGTAACTAGCACCCTAGACTACCTTTCCGAAGGTCGTGGGATCGAATGATGGGCGGATATTTTTCAACGCGAAAAATATAAATAAAATGAACGGTTTGACTGGATCCGTTTACATCCGGTCTAGGTGCTATTAAATAATACACTGATAACAGCCATTAAATTAAGACTCCTTATGTTCCTTACAGGATTTGAAAGGAAAATTTATTAGAAACTTTAATTAAAGTTAAGAACAAGTTATTTTCAGCTATATGTTATATGTTATATAATTTCAATTGTGATTCCAAATGTTCAAATTAATATTGATTTGGAAACCGTTCCGAAGACTTTTAAATGAGAGGGTTTAACGTACAAAATAACATCCAACTAAAAATGCATTCTAAAGTTAACATTGGAAGTTTTTACTCATTTTATGCGATCCCTGAGAGAAAGTACTTATTTTGCCAAAAATATTTTCGACCACCAAATTATTCGAAAATGATCAATGTAAAAAACATTACCCGAATTCTCTTTGAAAACTTTATCGATACTCGTTTTTCTATTCTTTTCTTGTCAATTTTTAATTTGTATTTGAAATAATCTATTTTCATCTTATACTTCTTTTATTATATTTTATTATTGGTTTTGTAATGGTTTACATTTCTGCACGGAGAGCTGAAAAAATTTAAAATTTGCACGCTAATTGTCACCAATTTAATGAAATTATATATTATTGTCACAAGTTTATTCGTTTGGTATGAAAATGTCGTTGTTAGTTGCTACTGCATAATTTGAAAAAAACCAATGTGAACGGTTTTATTATTAATTATCGATTAAATCATATTATTTCAGAATTACACAAAATAGCGTTCGATACACATGTGAAATCGGTTATTAATACATCCATTTACCTATTTGAACTCGCTGCGATCGTCAAAATACAAAGTAAATTCGTGCTGTAATAACCTTTATTTTAACACTTTTAACGAAATATACTATTTCCTAATGATTATTATGCATACATATATTTTTGTGCGGGCCGCTGATTAACAAAGCTTTGCTTGTCCCTGAGGTAGATCGATTGACATGTTTAAATCCAGTAAAAGCAGTGATTTTGTATTGAAAAAATTGGTATTCAATAAATGTTAAAAGTGATTGGTTATTTTCGTAGGGTTTGTCTTGTTTCGGTAGCAAATACCTGTCAATACATAAATACTATATAAAATCATTTGTTTATGGTTCTAATTACATCATAACAATTAAAACACGGTACGGGTAAAACCACAAACGTTACTAAAAAATTAAATTTTATAAAGATAACTTAAATGATATAAATACATACTCTAATAAAACATGTAGTAAAAATTTACACATACTTTTCACAAATGTGGCTTGATCTTACTCAAGAAAACTGGTTTCCTCGTGTATTAATAGTGCTCGTAACAATCGAAGTTTTAAGGTGAAAATGTTCTTGGAGACATTTTGTGGTTGTCGGAGGAATAATTTGGAAAGGACCACCTACACTAAATTTGTCGTTGCAATTTTCAAGCAAATTCCGAAATTAATTTACTCTGTCTGCATATTAGGAAGGTTCTTCTCGGAGCACCATCTTCCTCGTAAACCCACCTCATCTTCACTCTTTTACGGAAATTTATTGTGGACAAAGCGATTTCATTTAAATGCATTTAGGCAATAAATTCATTTGAAAGAAGTTTCCGAAGTTGAACAAATAGTTTATTCGGAGAATAATGAGCCTCAAGTTTTCTACCTAACATTTATCCAGTTGAGGTCATTAATTGTAATTTGTATTAAATTATAATTGAGCTCCAATTCAAAGTTTTCTCTCGAGAAACTTATAAATAAATTTAGTTTGGGATACACCTGAGGAGATCCGAAAACCGAAAAGCTGCATTTACTTTTCTATCCAATTAATATCATTTAAATGTGATTAATTTGTGTTCCTTTTAAAATTTAAAATAACTGTAATTGTGGAAAGTTTTGGAATCAGTTTACCTGATCATTTAGCTTGTAGATTCCTCTGCTAACCAATCACCACCTTTTGTTCTTGTTTTTAAATAAAATAAAAGAAATGAAAATAAATGATAAATGATAAATGTATAAATTCTTGTATGCAGCGCAAGCTACAAAACTACTTAAACTCTCGGCTAATAATGTGGTTCTTAATTCAATCAATTTTAGAATACATTTCGCTCCCTATCATTGTTCTGGTTTCTTTTTTTTACCAAAAGTTGGAGAAAGCCATACCTTTGTTTTACTTTATAAGCGTAAACCGCCTAGACGAGCAATGAAATTATTAACGCGTCACAAATACTTCTTGACAGATCAATAATTTTAAATTAAAATTTTGGTAAAACTCAAATTTTAAGGCTTCACAAGAAAATCTGATAACAGCCAAAGCTGCTCAACCTTGTATAAGTTGTTCAGGGTTTACGTGACGTGATCAGCCGGAAAAATAGATGTATCAATCTTGTTGGTGTTTTTTTATTATTAAAAGACTAGACAGATGAATATTGTTAGCTAGATTCTATTTTGTACCGAATTTAACACTATTTTTATTAAAAAAAATTTGATTGAATTGGCTGAGAGAATTTTTGAGATTTTTTTCGCATTTCGGCACAAAATAAGTGATATTCAACTTATTAGACCCAAATATTATTCTCTGAAGTAGTTATTAAACGCATTTAAAAACTTAAAAAATCTTTTGTTGTCTTGTGTACAAAATCAGAACAATAAATGATATCCGGCTAATGACGTTTCACAACTAATACACCATACAACCTTATTGGTAATTAGCGTTGATAACAGCCATTATTTTAACGATGACACATCTTTCGTATTCTACATAGTATTTAAAAAAACAAATATTTAAAAATTCAATTATCTTTAAAATCGCTATTTGCGAAATGTATGTAATTATTAGTTTCAAAAACCGCCTTCAGATGCCGAGCATGTCGATTTTGAACAATTAGTTACAAACACATTTAAAACGAAGCCGGGGCCCGGGTAATTTGTATGAAATTAATACGGGCGTCCTTCTAGGTGGCGTTGCACAACTTTCAAATAGGAAATATTATCTGACTCTTCAGTTAGAATGAGAAAGAGATATGTACACTTTAATTAAAAAAATTTAAAAAAATACATATTTATATTCAAATATCCCGTTTTGTTGTGAAATCATCCACAATTACAGTTAACCATACACAACGAAACTGACATTAAAAAAATTGTTGAATTTCTTTGACGGACTTTAATAACGAAGAGAAGTACAAGTGCTTTAATAGTATATTTCGATACAAGTGGTGAAATAGAAGTTATTACGGCACCAATTGATACTCACAACGAAATGGTTTTGACAACAATATGTATTTTCATTAAATTGGTGACAATTTGCGTGCAAACTTTGAATTATTTTAGCATTCCGGACAGAAAAGTAAAACGTCACAGAACCAATTTTCGTGAAGAAAAGTATATTTTTCGATACGAAATTGCACAAAGTATTCTTTAAAACACTTGTTCTATAAAAACGTCTTTGACAGAAGAAATTATAGTGTCATAATATTAATTTTATGCAATTAAAAAATTAACATTAGTGTAAATATAGCCCGCTCCATAGCCAAAGTGATAACACTCTCGTCTGCCTCCTCAGAGACCGTGGGTTCGATCCCTGGGCGGGTAGGATTGACTGGGTCCTTTTACAACTGGTCTAGGTACTATTAATTGACTACTAATACACTGAAAATAAACAGTCATGGAAAGTCTAACACCTGTTGGTTAACGTTGAGACTACTCCAAGTTCCTTTTGGAATGTAGAGGGAAATATTTTTATGGTGTGAATATGTTATATTAATATAACTTAATTATCGCCATTTGTAATTTTTCCCATATTTAAAAATTCTCTTTCATTATACTAATTTCACAAGAATTTGCTTCTTGTTACTACTCTAAACGTATTAGGTATCAACTTTGCACTTTGGTGTTGTGAATAATAAAATTTCCATTTCGGCAAACGCTTTCAATTTGGCCAACAATTGAAGATTCGCAAATATGGTTAGTTTTCCATAATAAATTCAGGAAGAGGTGTGACCGCAGAACTTAATTGACGTAGCGAAATTGTTTCCTTGCAGAAATATTTTGAAGCAGTTTTTGGTGCTGTGTATAAAATATTCACGATTACGAAGTAAGCGTCTTAGAATCGCTCAATAATGGAAGTGATTCGTCTTCCATTTCTACAAACTTGAAAATTTAATCGACTGAGGTATTAACCAAACTTATTTACTGTAGAAATCGTTTGAATTCTCTGATACAGAAAAACAGAGTGTTCGAGAAGGACGGATACGATATTATTATAGATTTGTGCTGAATCCAGTCGATTGAAATCGATCATCCAAGTGGATAAAATTGTCTTTGATTTGACTAAATCTTTATTCAACGACAATATTATCCTTTTCTCCCTTTCCTTCCTTGTTTTAGCCTTTTATTTTGTTTTATTCTGCCTATTTGACTGTGTAATCGTTCTTTTCTTCTCCAAATCTGTGTCTCTCTTTTTCAGATCGGAACTGATAAATAATAACAAGAAGAGGAATCGATTGTACAATAACAGGAAGATTATTGAGGGGCATTAATATTAATCGAGCTTCCGTAAAAATCCCTAAAGAGAAATTGTAAATTCAGCACCTCCATTCACGATTCCCACATTATTCATTCAATCAGGTCTGAATGGAATCAATCAAAAAAGGAATGAACAAGGAAAGAATAAACAGGTGACATTATGCAATTCAGGATAATGCGGGTGATTCGTGCACTCAGAGATGAGAATACAAATATATTAGACTGGATTGACATTACTTTATATCAAATTCAATGCATTTCTCTGTTTTAATTGATTTCTTGAAGATTACAGCACGGGTTGTTCAATTGGACCGGATCTTTCCACTAGAATTTTCTGCCATTCAAAAAATGGATACCTATGAGAGTTATGATATAAATGATCTTCTTGGTAGTATGTGTATTCTCTTTCGGTGTCAATAGCCTGGCAATACATAGGCTGTATATATAATAGAATTATCTGTTTTAGTGCTTATCACATAATAACAAATACCGATATGTAAAAAAATTGTGGAAAATTTGTAATTTTTTTTATACTTTTAAATACTTTAAAATATTAGTTTGCCTAGAAAATACTTATATTTTTTTCAAAAATTGTATTTTCTCTTACATTAAACTCTAAAAACTTAGATGAATAAACAAATTGTTCCTTTTATGTCTAATTTATGCTGACGATGTGTGGCTCTTTTGCTACCTTGTCGTTGTAATAGCTGAAAGATAATTTGAGGAAACGCTTCCCAGCTTTTGATCGAAGAAGATAAGCCCGCCAATAGAGGAGATTAAATTATCCAAATTTAATACAAGGTAAAATGAAGCACTTGTTGTTCGTTTGATGGTCAGTAGAAGAAAAGTTCCAACTCGCTCAACTTTTTTTATTCTCTTTTCATTAAATTAATTATTTCATTAAGTCACGTTAAACACTGTTTGTACAATATAACCTCTTTAGTAAGTGACGTTGGTCTATAGTCTAATGATACAAAATATATTATATGGCGATAAAAAGATATTGTTTTCTGAAAAAATTCAATTCAATTATATTTTGAAGTACAGAAAGGTCGGTGGCGCAGTGGTTAAAGCGATGCACAGAATTCAACTCGAGAGGGCACCGGTTCGAGCCCTGATCAGACCGTAGTTTTTTTCTTTCGAATTTCATTACCCGTTTTCACTAAGAACATTTTGTAATTTATATTTGTTTAAAATAAATTTAACACAAAAACAATATCCCGGCCTCAACTGTCGGTGGCCAAAACCTATCAATAAATACGCTCTGTATAGAATCATCAGTTCATGGTGCTAATCAAATCATAACAAATAATGATTCATAAAAACATGATATTCAATTCTCAATTGTAAAAGATTGGCAAATGAATGGATAGGGCATTTGATAACTTTGATTACGTAAAGCCAATTGGTTAGACCTAAACCGATAATAGTTGTTGAGTCGTAAAAGAAAAAAAGACTTGTATAAAACACAGTCTATATTAATAATTAACCAACCTTGTTTCATAAATAACTCTAATTAAATCCATTTGCTCTTTGTGACAAATATTACAAAAATAATTAAAATCCTGTCCTTGCATTCCTTTTCAAGCCTTCATTTTATCTTCTTCATTAGTGGATGAGAGCAGCAAATCGGAAATCGATTATTCGGATGTGGAATTTGAAATCTTATCGAAAGACATTTCTTTGCTCGCTTGAAAACCCCCTCAATTTCTCTTCCCTCTTATTATTTTGACGCTTTTGTTGGCTCCACTTATTTCGATTGATGTGAACTTTATGAAGATAAATTCTCAATTTCTTTCTGATTTCAATCAGCAAAAATTTATTTATTGCTGTGGTTGTCCTTTCGGTATGCCTTTGATGACAACCAGTGAATTGTGTCTTATCTAATGGCTGCCGAAATTCCAATAGATTACAACATTTCTTTGTAATTCTTTTGGGGTAAAAAGAAATTGTACTTTTTAAAGAAAAAAATGACAAAAGTATTAAATGCTTAGTATTGAGTTTTAAAAGAATAAATGTATATTATATAATTTAATAAACGATATCCATAAACCGAAAACATAAGAAAAAGTATTATTTTCTATGTAAATGTGTTAATTGATTGTAGTACACAGGATAAAACTGCAGATATCCCAAATCAAAAAACGAACGAAATGGAAAGAGAAAATGTTTTAAAAAACATATACCAAATGAAAAATAAAAAGAGATAGATAAAAATATTATTTGATATTAACAAATAATTATTACATAGTATTAATTTTTTAAAATAAACACTTTAAAAATTTTAGGAAATTATTTCTATCAGTTTTCTATTTATAACTTTTTAATTTTGACGTAAAACTCAACAAAATAGGTAGAAATTTAAGGAAAACAAATCAATTTTATTATTTATATTAATTGACTAATATGTTAATACACTAATAACAAACAGTCATGAATAGTCTTAACCTTTTGGTTGAGGTTAAGACTCTTCATGCTCCTTACATAGCCCCGTTTCTGTATTTCCATAATTTTATTTCCCGTTCGCTACAAAAACAAATAGCATGGTAAATTGGTTCCTGAACTCAAAGAGACGGAAATCGTTCCTATTTCAGGTTATTTCATAGGTATCTTTATTTTAGGCAATATTTTAATTCTTTTAGTAAAACAAACAAAGATTGGATATAGTTAGAACACATTCTTATTTTTTTCGCTTTAAAAATCTAAGTAATTAATTAAATATGAGGTGAAATAAGAAAGGTCCCGGTAATAGTTATTTATACAACAAGGTCGATAAGTCATTATTAAACACAAGGGTAGTTTTAAGCCACGAGCGTAGCGAGTGCCAACAATGTGTATAATACAATTTACAAAAAGTGTATTTTAAAATTGGTTTATGTATTTTTGTAGCATAAAATTGATATTATGACACTCAAATTTGTTTTGTCAAAGTCGTTATTATAGCAAAAGTTCTTTGAACAATTCTACATCAATATGATAAAAAATGACTTAAATCTACAATTTAATACAAAACATATAGTTTATATGTAAATTTAATAAAAATGAGACATTTTTCAATCCCTGAATTCTCCACAATTTTAGTGTTTTTATTCAGCACTTTCCGTACATCAAACACTTTACATGATCATTTTATTGTGTATTGAACTAAAATAACCTGATATTTAAATTAAAATCGGAGAAAGGATATAAAATCTCAAAATGAATTCCTTTGTTTTGTTAAGGATATTACAGAAAACAATTTCACCGTACCCCATGACTAAGCATACTAAACAGTTGGGTAGCTAAAGAAATTACGGAAATGGCTTCCAGGAATTGAAAGCGAATTTTTTTATTTATTTAAACTCATTTGCACTATTTTCTAAAGCAAAAAAAAATTAAAGTATAAAGTGATTAATTCAAATGTCAGATTTTTATTATAAATAGCAATATTTAACAATAGGATGTCGAATACATCTGTAATTGACAAAAACGTAAATTCATCTTTTTGTGATGCAATTCATTTGTTGAATTACAATTTTAATTTTGTCAAAATTAAGTCAAAATGATAAAAAGATTCAATTTGACCTAATTTAGAGTCGGAGAAAAACTTTGTTGTGACCAATGTCTGATTTAATCACCCACGAGTTCAAATTATGATTCGCAAATAAAACCAATTAAAATTTGCTGTGTCATAAGCCCCAATCAAATATTGACTTCTGAGAACTACTTGTTAATAAAATAATTTGGCTTTTGACCCCAAATAATAACAACAAAACTGTTTTGTTCACTTCACTGTATTTGATAAGCAAGAATTACATCGAATTATCATTCAATTTATGAGTAACGAATTTCATTTGATATGAGCTGGAATTTTCACACAGACAACGCTTTTGCCCGTAGAGTCTTGCAATACCCATTTGACGATCACTTTTACTTTGGGGTATGACTTTAGAACTGGCAAGGTAGCTCGGTACTCGTAATTTTCTCCTTTCTGGATTGGACAAGTCACTCCGGAAGTACAGGCATCAGGTTTTGGAAGAGCGAACGGAACACTCATGCCCATCACATTGCCAAAGACCAACGACTTTAGTGTCGGAGATTCAGTGTCTAAAAGAAATTGAAAAAAATTCATTAACTATATGACACTAATTATTTGTGCGACAAGGTTGTTAAATAAGCCGTTTAATAACGTGGAAATGAATGTAAAATACGAGCCGTAAGACGAGTTCTTCAACGTTTCCGAGCTAAAAAACGAATTTTACATCCGAGCAGGACATATAATAATTAAAACAAATTTTGCGGTGATAATGGTTGTTTGACCGTTATAACGGCCTGAATTAAAAATTCAACTTTTCTGCACAAAATGCCGTCAAAATTTTGATTTTGAAATAAATTTATTTCTATATTATGACTTTCTTTTTTTTCACTAGTGAAAAAAAATTGAGAATTTTCATTAGAGTGAAAAAGGGACGTCTTATGATAAATAGAAATTTTAAATAATGGAAATTTTAACAAAATGCACAATAAAATTGTACAGGAGTATTTTGAATGTCTTTCGGCTTGTGAAAAAAAGTCATAATTTACAAACAAATTATACTCAATGCCAAAATCCACATGCGAACCAAAATTCCTAAACTGCGCAATTAATTAATCCGAAAATGAAAAGCGATTGTTTAACATAAAAATTAATTTATTTTGTCTATTTTGAAGACAATAACAAAAAAATATTTGTAACTTAAAAGTAAAAGCCTTTTTTCTCGAAAACGAAGAAAAACTCATTTTATGACCTGTTTTCAGACTCGTTTTCTGGTTAAAAGAGAGATGACTTTAAAACGAAAACCTAATAAATATTCACAATTTTATTTCGACAGAAAGAAAATCAAAATACGGATAACTTTTACATATTATCCTGTAATTTTTTTTTTATGAATTTTCAATGAAAAAAGTCAATAACAGTATAAATAATTAATCGCCGCAGGGTTGAGAGTCTACCGTATTTGTGTTCTTAGGGCTCAAAATTACTAAATAAGCTGTTGAAATGAATCTAATATTTTAGATTTATTAACTGAAAGTAGATACGAAATGGTTCCTAAATTTGACATTGAGCCCAAATACATTTTATAATCTGAATATTTTTCACTAGTATTGGTTTTTTATTCTTATGATTTTCAAATATGAGCAAAAATATTCTATTAAAAATAAATATTTTACAAGTATTTAAATTTTGAGGTTTTTATTACAGTTTTTAAATAAAAGTTTGTACTAACCTGATGTAAAATCTATGGAAATTGTGGCATTGCTGTTTCTTTGCAAGATACAATCTGTATCTGTTTCTCCACAGTTACTCACAGCGATTTTTGTAAATTTTCCAGTTTCTGATCCTGAAATTTAAACAGATTTAAAAAGTTTTTCACTTCACTGTTTACTATTTAATATTTTCTTTTAACAAACCACAATCTTGGAAATTAGCAGCCTCAGCAAGGGCCAAAAAGAGAACAGCACAAAAACTAACAACCAGCTTCATCGTGAACACTTGCTCGTCCAATCACTTCCAAAATAAAACTGAACTCGACCCACGATGAGTAATTCGTATAACTAGACTAAATGGATTGCTAAAGCCCCTCAATTACAAGCTTCAAACAGCGGTAAATCGATACAGAAATTAAATACGGCGAAATTTAAGGTTTTCAGTATTATTTGAAATATTTTTTCGCGATAAATAGATAACTTGGGTTATTGAAACGATTCGAACAATCGTCTGACTAAAACCAGAATGAGAGTTCTCTTGATGAACCGAAATTAGAGAACAAAGATCAGGATGTTCGCAATTGGTAGATAATACAATTTAACAAGTTACGCAAAGGAATTGAGTGCAGACTCTCGTAATTTATACCCTATTCCACTTTTCACAGCGTACATTGCAATAATGTTCATTCATATTCATTCTATCCATAATTTCTAGATACCGTGTGTTTTATCTATGCACTTGTTATAATGGGAATAATAATTTTTGCCCATAAAGTATTCAAATAGCAAATTAAGTTAAACCAGTTTGGTATTTTATTATTTTTTTAAAAATAATAATGTTTCATCGTGTTTGTAGTAATAAAATTGTTGTATTTAATTATTAAAACCTGTTTAGAAATTTAATCCAAAGTTGCGCTATTTATGAGGATGGTCTGAGAAGTAAAGGGGCTTTGCGCTTGATGGTACCTTTACTGTAAAATAATTTTATAAAGCTATTAAGAACACTTTCTTAATAATTAACAATTAAATTAACAAATATTTACTTAACTAAAATCTGGGTCAAATGAAAAGGTTATCACAGCTAAAAAGCTCTATTTGGCACACGATTCTCTTGCGGTTTAAAAAATATACAAGACCAATTAGACTAAAATGTCGACAATTAATTTCTAGGAAAATCTTGTAAGTTATAAAAAAATAATATTTCCTGTAAAAGTAAAGGACGAACGCAAAGTTACATTACTTCTCGGACAACCCACATTTGTATTCGTATTTACGCTAAACTTTATGACATGAAGTAAACATTAAATTTTAATTTTTGATTTCATTACTGAAATCGTCAGGAATATAAGTTTGTGTAATTCCATATCGACAATTAGTCTCTTTTTAACGCAAACTGGTTCTGTAACAGATTACTTTTCAGGCATTTTAGTCACCAGTTTAATGACATAACATATTGTTTCCATAACCCAATTTCTGCAAATTTATTATTTAAATATTTTAATTTGAAAATTTCGTTGTGAGTATGGGTATTTCCCATCTTACTCTAATAAACTTTATCGACTGTATTTTTAAATTTAAATATTTTGTTAGAATATTTCTATCTCTCTACAATCAATTAAGATTTATTTAAGTGATATTTCTTCCTCTAATTTGATTAAACAAGCTCCACACTGTGTCTTTCTTGTT
The DNA here is from genome assembly GCA_001014945.1 of Clogmia albipunctata. Lineage (NCBI taxonomy): Eukaryota > Metazoa > Arthropoda > Insecta > Diptera > Psychodidae > Clogmia > Clogmia albipunctata. The sequence goes on along the minus strand of JXOV01018271.1, from coordinate 12,572 downwards.
CCACAATTTGAAAAAAAACTACTTCGAAAGTTTTTATTAGTAATTATCGATTAACTGGTATTTTTTTAAAATTAAAAAAAAACAAATTTAAAAATCCAATTTCCCAAGTAACTGTTATGATTAGATAGATGTCTATGGAATCTTTGTTGTACTGGCTATTTTATATACTTTTCAAACTTAAAATAGAGCAAGTATTAACGGCACAATGACGGTTTGAAATTCGACATGGTATCAGCATTTACCGTTATGCCTGCTGACTTTTGGGAGTTAACACCAAAGTAGGATCCAATAAGATGGCGAGAAATGCAATAGACCAACTCCCTCTTCAATGTCAGTAACCCTGTGCTGCACATTTGTGTGTGCTTTGGTGTTATCTCCCAAAAGTCAGCAGGCATAACGGTAAATGCTGATACCGTGTCGAATTTCAAACCGTCATTGTGCCGTTAATACTTGCTCTATTTTAAGTTTGAAAAGTACATAAAACAGCCAGCACAACAAAGATTCCATAGACATGCATTCATTATCTAATCATAACAGTTAATGGGGAAATTGGATTTTTAAAATGGGGGCGGTTCATTCACAAGTAGTAAATTTTCTGACTTTTCGGTGTGACCACTGCATAAGACCAAAAAATTCTAACAAAATATATTCACTTCAAATAAATAATTACTAATAATGAAAAACTTTATATTTCATTATTTTCAAAAGCATTTTTATTAGTATTTCAGCTTCATTATGTGTGGTTTAACTGCATTTGTGGATGGTTTCACAACTTAACGAATTATTTTAATTTTAATATAACGTTTTTATTGAAATGCACGTAGCGTATTTCTCTTTCAAACAAAGGATTTTGTAAACGAAAACAACTATTTAAAATGAAAAGCAAGGTGATATTTCCTATGTGAAAATAAGAGAAACAAGATATAATTTTCTCCATCTTCCATTTAGTGAAATAAATTTTAAATATGATTTAAGAATACAATTTTTTTTAAATTTCTGTGTTCATTTATTTAAAATTTCATAAAATGTTGTACAAAACAGGGTCGATAGGATAAGCATTATTAAACACGTAAGTTCTAATGTTTAATGATGCCTTATCTTATCGTCATTGTTGAAAAAAAAAACTATTAGGAGTAATAGTTCATACAAATAATTATTTATTATTGTTATTATTATTCAAACTTTATAAGATTAAACATTAGACTTATATTAAATTGATTATTAAGCTAAATTTAAATATATTTAATGAATATGCGCTTTAATATACATCGCTACATAGCCTTTATTATTTCACCGTTATTCAAAGTTGTGCTGAATTTCATTAAACCCTTGCCATCAAACATTTCAATTTAATGAATTAAATTGTATCCTGTTTACGTACCGAGCAAAATTTATTGTGAAATGCTCGTAGTTTAGCTAAAGGCCGCTATAGTTCTGAAACAAATGCACGTACCCACGTAACATTTCAATAAGGCTTTTCAATTAAATTTTTTGCAATCAGTGTTGCTATATATTTTCAGTGCTGACTCCAATTTATTGCAAATCAAACAAATTTTCCAAAGATTCAACCAACTGTATTAATTTATTCACCACCATCATCGCTCGAGTTCAATTTTGGTGAAAAATGGCTGATTTATGTAAAATTTCCAATATTTTGGGTGCATGAAATGTATATTCCGAATTTATGTAAATTACTATTCAACGTTACAATTGTCTATTAAAAGGGCGGAAAATGTCGGAAAGTCAACCGAAAAAAATTCTAATGGAAAGTAATTAAATTGAAGGCCATTGTATTTTCAAAAAAAAATTAACCTGTAGCAATGAATGCGAGATTTCACTGTTCGATGTAATAACATTATCAGATTTGAGTTTACAATGGTCCATCAGAACAATTTGACTTGCAGATTAAATGCAACACAATAATTTCGTTATAAATATTTACGAATAGCATCATGGTGAGGTGACAATTTTTGCCAACGGGTTATTTACCACGCAAAATTCATACAATCATTTATCACATGAAAATACTATTTCATATAAAATTTAAAAAAGAATTATTCAATCATATGTACGAGTATGTTTCAAATAAAATATCGTTTTGGAAAGGGTGAACTTATCCCTAAATTATACATTAAGTACAAAATGGTAAAATCATGATTTAAAAATCATGAACATACCAGTCGTTTAGCGGAATATATTAATGTTCTTTAAGCAGCAAAATAAAATATTTAGGATCATGTTCATTGATTGATATTACGGTTTATTCTTTTAAAGTCATTTGTGTCGCAAACGTTGTGCTTACGTTTTATCTTAAAAATGGCAAAATTAATACATTGACTATAAGCCATCAAATTATTATTTGTTCAGTTAATTTAGATGAATTTGTTTTATCTTCAATGTGATGTAAACTAACTGTTAGAAGTTGTGTGGATTGCGGAGCCCTGGTATTCGTTTAGACCAGTGATGGGCAAACTACGGCCCGCAGGCCCAATCTGGCCCACCAAGAAAGTCAATCGGGCCCGCGACTTGATTTTAAAAACTACATAGAGTAAATTATATATATTGAAAAAAATGTATTATCTGTATAAATTGAAGAAAATTATATTTTTTTAGTACGAAATAATAATATAATAATACTAGTTTGCCCATCACACTGGTTTAGACTTAGCAGAGTCTCCAGCTGCTTCCCATTATATTTAATATGCGTTTGGAAATTCGTCTCGCCACGCCTATACTCGTTTCTTTCCTGTAGTCTTTAAACTTAGTATATTGTGACGGGCGCAGATCTAATGACAGTTTTTGCGGCGACTTCTTTCCGACTTATTCCATCCCCGGTATTTCTCTTCAGGCCCCCTCGACTGGGAATGCGTCGAATAAGCATCTTTCATTTTTGCATTTGATTTAATTGTTATTCTTCAGTCTATTCTCAGCCGTAAATAAATTAACATCCAACTGTCCGTCGCAAGTTTAATTTACACGAACACACACACAGAGCTTTTGGTTAAATTGATTAAATCCTTTTTCAGAAACCAATTGAGATTTCTCTTTCATCGGGATTGAGAAAATCAGCGACTGGAAAAGGTAACGTATTCCGGTGAAAATACGAGAAGGTCTCTCGCATTTATTAAAATTATATTTCTTATTTTTATAATTATTACAATTTTTCTAATGTTAGATATTAGACTAAGTTTTTGATTTCTTTCAAGGACTAAAACTTATGGGCATGCTTTGAGGCAGAGATCAAATGGAGCACAATAGATCTTCAAGCCAAAGCGCGGGATCACCTCATTAGAATAACTAATGTTGGTTAGAAACTAGGAAATTGGAAAGGAATGAACATGACAGAGTTATCCAACAATTACCTCTATCCTCTACAGAACCTAATGTTTAATCATACGACATCAAAATTTATGTGTAAAGAATTACTTTGTTGATGTTCAAATACTGCTCAAACCTGCTCTAAATTTGCACTCCAGATGTCACAGTCTTAAGCTTTTCTCTCCTATCCAATCAATTTGAAACTTTTAGCGTCCTCGTTGACGCAGTCCCTCCAGCGTTTTAATGGCTTTTCGGGTTTCTTCCTCCCATCATGAACAGAATTTAGAACCATTGTCAGGGGGAATGAAGTTAGGGCCCGGATATATTTGATTCTTTGTACTCGGGATTCCCTGATGATATCTTGGTATTTGTACCTTTGGTTGAACCTTCTTCACCACATACCAGATTTGTTCTCGACTCTTATATACTCCGAAGTAGCTTTCTTTCTCACACCGAACACCACTTTGGTTGTTCTGCTTAAGAGAGTGCTTATTCAGCTCTTAAAAACATTTGTTTGCAGTCGATCCTCCGTTTAGACTTAATAATTACACTTAGTAGGTACTATTTGTTTAGGAAATTTAAAATGCTGGAAAATTTTCAGACTATTAAAACAAAAGATTCAAAAATATTTATTGGGCATTTTATTTTTATTAATTTTAAATCGAATTCAGCCTTTGAAATAGAAATTCAATTGATTCCTTGTTCAAAGTTAATTGCTTGAAATTTCCTGAAAATAGTTTTTACCGTCTATAGTTTAAATCAATTAACAATATATTGGCGGTTTGTTCGAAAAGTTTCCAAAAATAGTTCTCCTTTAGCTAAATTCATGCAAATTATGTAATCGAACAAATGCTCACAAACTCTCTCGTATTCCTTTCTACTTCGACAACAAACTTGATTGTGCCAAACGAGTTTCATTCGAAAACTCTTTAATTGTTACAAATTTCACACATCATTAACTTAAACAACCCTGAAGCGAAATCAGACAATTATAATTTCACAATAATTTTATCGAAAGTTCGTCGTCAATAAAGTTGAACAATATAATTCCGTCTGGCAGCCATGAAAACTTTATTTGTAAAAATAACAAATATCGTAAATAATTTTCGTATTAATTTCGATTTCCTTTATCATAAAAGTAATAATGTAGTACATAAATGATTTACATCATAATATTAAGTTTTGTATCTTTCAATAAAATGATATTTATTGAAGGATTGATGATTAATGCTCTTAAAAGTAATTAATGACATAAATAGTCAACAAGTTTACAAGTGAATTTACTCAATCTCAATAAAACTGGCTTTACAGAACTTCTTAACAAAGTTTATTCCCGAAAAGTGATTTAATCCAAAAGCATCCAGGCAATAAATTCATTTGGAAAGATCCTTTGTTTTATAACAATTCTTATAATTCGGACAAATGGATTAATCGTGGAAAACGAGAATATGATTCTTATTCCATGCTAAATGTTATTACAGCTATTATCGTAAATTTGTTGTAGCATTTAATTATGTAAAATATTTACAAAAGTCTAATTGCGATAAATAAGTTCATACTCTGAAATATTGATATTATTTAGTTCTGCTCTTTGCTTAAAAATAGTCTCTATGAAAAATTTCTGGAGTTTAATTTATTTATGGAATACTAGTATGAAAGCCAACAATTTCAAATCAATTAATTTTATTTATATGATAAACATTTAAAATAGTAATAAATAAGCAAAATCGATTTTAAATGAAGCTTTATTCTGTCTAAATTTAAACCTTTCCAAGCAAATTGTGTATTATGTACCCTGATATTTGTGTATTGTTTTAAGTATAGTCGACCTAATGACGTTGTTCTTTGATTAATGAATATGCATTTGTGTAAAAGGTTTTCTTGTCTAGGTCTAATTTACGATCAGAAACGATCAGCGCAGAGTCGGAGACTCTTTGCAACTTGTTCTCATGTCCCACACTCATCTATTTCTAGCGATCTAAAGCCCTGAAATCAACTTCGCCCAAAATTATCTGAAAATATTTTCTTATGCATAAAATAAACCCTTGAAAATAATGTTTAAAAAAAGTTAAATTCAGTTATGAAAAAAGTGGCCATCTATTGAGGAAATTATTCATTAAAAAATTTCGAAGAAAATATCATTAATTGAGATCTTAATTATAAAAAAAGTAAATTTTGGTTAAAATCGTTCAAAAACTCATATTCTAATTTTGGTTGAACTCTAATAAATTAAATGCCTTTCAAAAGTTAAGTTCTTAAAACAACCGCACAACAAATCGATGTAAAATATTTCAAGTCATAAAAAACCTGAGGATTTATTTCATACACGAATTAATCTAAATATTATATATAAAAACGCAGATTATATTTTTTATTAAATATTACTAGCTACTGCCGCCTTAGAAATAACAACTAAAAAAAAAATTTAATCATATCTGGAAAATAAAATAAATTAAAATGAAATCAGGAAAGATTACAATTACGTCTAAAAAAATTAGGAATTATTTCCAAATTTCAGCACAAAACAAACGAAACCCTTTTTGTCATTTGACAATGTACTTAATTTGACAATGTATTTAATAATATTTGTTAAAAATCGTTGCGTAAAATACTGTTTTATAGCTTTGCTCCTCCTACAAACCTTCCGAAGCCTTACACAAATAATTCTGGATAAAAATTTCCATTACCGAGTTTTATTATCATGTGTCACGGCGATTCATTTTTATATATTGAGATTAATATATAATATTTTAAACTCATTTTTATTCATTTTTTTTAAATTTTTATTATACTTGATTAACTTTAGATAAAAGTCTATAGTAATGATATTTTTTGATTAAAATGAATTGTCCAAAAAAATTAATATGTTTGAAATGGATCATCCAAATGGATAAACCATTCAACTGAATTTTGAGGAAAATTATTGTTCTTATCTCAATTTCTTTCTATTTGTATTGTTTTTTCTGTTATTTGTCTACAATATACGATACCTTTCTTCAATGCATTTTTCTGTTCCACCAGGTGACGAAAACACAACAGAGGTAGGATTTGAAGAGAGGAAGAGCTCCCAGGAAGACTATGTGGGGTCATTAATATGGATGGGACTTATGTAAATATTCGTTAAACCGAAATTGTAAATTCAGCACTTACAATCACACCCATCCCGCATTATTCACTCGAATCGACAGAATGGAATCAATCAAAGCCAGACGAATGAACTGGAACAGGTGTCTCATCATCATGCAACTTTGAAATTCATGGCCCTAATGTAGAAATGCTCCAAAGAGTGATAAATGTGCACTGAAATTGTCAATTTAAGTTACGTCTATTTCTTAACCACAATTTATGGGACTTATTTCACAAAAGTCATTAGATGTCCTAAAAGAATAGATTTTTCATTAAAATATTAATAAATTATTCAAATCTGAGAAATGGAAATTATTAAAGATTAATATTAGATTCCTAGTATTAATGAATAAATCTGTTATCTTCTCCAGTCATTTAATATTAATGTTGGCCTATTGCTTGCCCGATTGAACCGCATCGGGGATGAGGATAACTTTTCAATTTCATGGGGAATCCAATCAGAAAAATCGTAATGTCAATTCACCAAATCATCCAAGAAATCTATCTCTTTTGATCTTCCCGGTTTTCAAAAATCGATTTCCCAGGACATTCTTTTCCCGAATTTTATGTGTATCGAAGCAAGGTGAGTAATCCCGCCCACTTGGGCTTTTTTCTCAATCAATTTACGCCTCATTGGTTTAATTACCACAAATTCATTAAATACGGACATACAAAAAAACGAATGGGAAAACGACTGTCTACTTAACACAATGGAATGGCTCCCTTCTTGAAATCGTAGAGCAAGTTTAATTGCAGACACTTTCCTGGCAATTATTAACACTCCAACAAGCCTGATTCGCAAATTTGCTAAATGCCTTGCAAAAAAAAATTCAATGCAAAACTACCCAAAATTAATTAAACAGCCGCATTGTGAAATCATTCAGGAAGCAATTAAAAACAAATTGAATCTTTTCATTAGTACGAAAAGGAGATGCTTTCGACGTGGCGCTCGTCGCTCCATCTGATGCTTATTTACCACAACTCGAATACTAATATATTGAATAAAAATTGAATACATAATCTTAAACATAAAATTAAGAGAGATAAGAGATAGTAATAAGGACGCTGGGATGGCACAGTTGGATAAAGCGCTTTGTCGCAGAGCCCAGGTTCGAGTCCAGATCAGGCCGTAAATTTTTCCTTTAAAAAATTATTACTCGTTTTGCTAACAACATTCTGTGATTTATATTTGTTTCAAAACAATTAGATAAAATACTATATTTCGATACAAGTGTTGAAATGGAATTCAAAGCTTGGATGGAGTGCACAGAATCGATGAGATAAGTCGGATCTTTTAATTCTAGTAATTTGCTGCCACAAAAGTACTGTAATTTTTACAATATCACATTAAATTTCATTATTTAAGAGGAAAATTAGAAAATTGACATGTTTCACAAATGTTTCAAGTGAAATCTTAAATTGTAAAGTTACCGTTAACGGTTGGAATTCAAACTAATATAGTTTGTTTCCTATTAACTATTTGGTCATAAGGCAAATGCCTATTTTATTGTGACATGAAACATTTGTTTGCTTTAATTTATGAAAAATAAATTTCCATTTAAAGCAATATAAGGTTATTAATATCAATCAAAAATAGCCAAATTATATGCAGATGGCCGTTGAAAAGGTAAATATTAAAATTTCAAAACAGGAAACGTTAATTAATTTGCAACATAATCACGGTCCTATGGCAAAACCGAGACCAGTATTTTGTGTAGTTTAAGACAAATTTGTTGGATAGTTTATGACATCATAGTGCGATAAAGTGAAACATTACAAAACTCAAAGCTTAATTAAATTCTTTTGATTTCCAAACAATAAAAACGTTAACTTTTTGAACAAAATGGAATGTAAAAAGAGCGAAGGGAGAATAACAGCTTGACTTTTAATATAGATGTCGGTCAGTTTCTAAAATAAGGTTGTTGATACGAGGTTTGGAAACCATAATAAACCCTCACAGTTGGGAATTTATCTATCTAAAGAATTTCGGTGAATACAGAGGAAACTGTTGGTTAAATTAATTGCAAAAAAGTTTATGGGCAACGTTATCCTTTTGCAATGTATATAAGTATGTATGTAGAAACTAGTATACGAATTACATCATTATCATTGAAGTAGTGAATATATTGGATGAGTATCTTTATATTATAATTTAATAAACCTGGGAAATAAATTTTAACTTTGTGCACAATTTTGGTTTGGTAACGACTTTCAATGGGTTCAAAGGGGCTTCGGGACAAAATGCGCCCCTTTGATTACGACCGTTCGCTCTTTTCACACACACATATGCTTAAGTATAGTCCAAAGAAATTACTTTGGCTTATAAAAATGATATTAATTTAAATAATAACTTAAAGGCTGAATAAATATACGTGAATTTAAGTACATGTATTCATAAGGGGGAAAGCATAGATAAAATTGTGGGCGACACACGTCCATGAATAGGGAAGCAATTCCATGACAACAAAATCCAATTTGGTAATATGTTGCCTGAATATAGTTAGTCCTTGAATGCACATAAAGTTATACAGACTCATATTTATATGCTCAAGTATTCTCGGTGCAATTTCTTTGAATTTATGCCTCAACCGTGCATCGGATGACCTGTCCTTAGGGTTATAACAATTTAGAATTACCAATTCCAGCTCCAGCTCCTTTCAAGGCGAATTATAATCACCGTGTGCCAAGCCAGAAGAAGATCCGTACATACATCAATAAGACTTTAATGACATCTTATATACCCCAACAATTGCTGCACAAATTGAAGAAATTGCTCAAAAATTGCAAATGCAATCAGCATTTAAACCAAATTATTGGTGATCGAATTAGGGATCTCATTGTCTTTTCGCATTCAAATACAAATGTTGAACGTATTTGGAAATGAATAAATGGAATAAAGGATTTGTGTAGCTCAAAAGGGACAAATGAAAATGCAATTGCTAGAATTCGCAAAAAGTATTTAAATCTTCAATGTAATCAAGTGCTTCAGCACATCCTCCCTCCATTAGATTCACATTTTTAAGGCAAAAAAATCGTCTTCTAAAACGACTGCAATCATAGTTGTTATACATATTCAAATTTAAAGAATTCTTGAAAATCCATAAGCCTGTGCTCCCTAGAGACTCATCGTTCTCAATTTGCTGTTGTCATAAGAAATATCTTGATTCAATTTGCCATGTTGAAGGGTGAAATAATGTTTCATTATTTTTCATTGGATTTTCAACGGAACACTCAACGGAAATGCAGGACAATAAAGATTAAAGGATAATAGTGCAGCCAGTGTTAAAATATATATAATAAAATGCGTCAATTTATTGCTAAAAGAAAGAAAGCCTCCATTATTACATAATTCTTTTAATTAAAAAGGAGTTATTAAATTTAAGGAAGAAATAATTTCAAATTTATCAAATACAAAGTCTAAATTTGAAGGTAATTACTTCCTAAACCATAAATATGTAGTATCTCCGCTTGTCAGTACTAAAATCAGCGCAAAATTCCAAAACCAAATTCCTTCCAATAACTTTACCTTAGAAAATAGAAATATCGACACCTTTATACAATGGTTATCCGCTTTCAAGATTCGACTTAGAAATATGTCAATACCAGAGACAGATCCTGAAAACTCTCATATTATTTATTTCAATTCAATATAATCTCATAATATTCAATGCATCAACCGCAAAATAAACAATTTGACAGATTTAATATCCAATATATACTTGGGTTATAAATATACTTAATTTTTTTATAATTTGTATGTCTCATTTGGCGATTAGTTCATTTTTATGAAAAATTTATTCAACAAATAACGGTTAATAATATTTCTTTAAAAAAAACCCTTTTTAACCAAAAATACTTCTAAATTGATGGTTAAACATCCCGGTGATCTTTACCCCTATGTACCACCAAAATGTTTAAGATAAATAATAGATGTTTGTGCTACAAAGGTGTAAAATTAGCCGATGAAATGAATGTGAAATACCATGAAAAGCCATTAGTCAATATTTGCCCCTACAACGGTCTCTATTTGAACCGTTTTTAGTTTTTTAGTGTTATACTGACCAGGAATAAAAGTTGTACAGTTTTTTTTGCAAAATACCGCCGAAATTTGGACTGTGAAACAAATTCAATCATAAATTATGACTTTCTTTTTAAACTGATATAATAAAAATTCAAAGTTTTGACTAGTACAAAACAATGTAATGCATCATTACACACACTGAAATCGATAACGACAAACTAATCTTTCGAATCGAAAGTGCAAAAACTTATTTGTGCAATTTCGTATCGAAAGGTAGCTTTTTCTTAACGCAAATTGGTTCTGTAACGATTTACTTTTCTGCACATAATTTAAAATGTTCTGCAAATAATACAAAATTTGCACATAAATTGTCACCAATTTAATGAAATTACATATTGTTGTCTTAACCAAATTTATTATTTAAATATTGTATTAGTTGTTGTTCCACAATTTGAAAACCCGTTGCGAACGTTTTTATTAATAATAATCGGTTAACTGGTATTTCTTTTAGAATTACACAAAATAACGTTCAATACACATGTGAAATAGGTTATTACAGCACTCATTTACATGACAAATTCAAGCTGTAATAACCTCTATTTCACCACTTGTATCGAAATATACTATTACCGTTAAACGGAGTAAATATCAAATGTTTTTATTACTGTGCCAAGTAAAAACAAATTGACCATTTGCGAGCAGTAAAAACGAAATTACACAAAACTCAAACAGCCAAAGCGGTTTTAATCATTATTTTATTTTAATTTTTAAAAATTCAAACGCTTCCAAATAAGCTACAGACAGCTTGATTATCAAATTACAATCAATTAATCGGAAAAATCCATGCAAATAAAGGTGTGAACATTTCAGTGTCACTAGCCTTTATATTACAATACCTATACCAAGTAGCTTCTTCATAAGGGCAATAATGTCCAATCAGATTATAAAACGTGCTATCATAAAGTTATTTAAGTTATTATTATGTCTAGTGTCTGCAATCAATATTTTATTGCTGGAAAATGGTTGTAATAATTACCACATATACCTCTAACATTCAATTGATACATTCACAGATATTATTAAAATGAAAACTCAAACACTGACTTTAAAAGAATGAAATGAAGTGTATAATTGTTTAATACTCGTATCGTAATAGCCAAGAAGCTTTAACAACGGCAATCATCCTTTTTTTGTCTTGTGCAAACTGTGCCGAATTTGTACAAAGTGCACTGTTTAAATGGTGTTGAAATAATTTATGTGCTATCCTTTAATACCAAATTAGCAGCATCTTAATTACAAACTTTTACTGGACATTTCTGCTACAAAAATCCCAGTTAAGTCATTAACAGTCTCTGAAAAACGCTTGTAAAAAACGTGCCTGCCGTTTGCCAGTTATTGTACAGCTGATTCATAAATCTCTCTGCTCCGAAATTACAAACCTTTTTAACATCTCCTAAATGTGTTTTTAAATGTCTTCTTTCGCAATGCAAAACTTCAGACATTCATTCTTTTAAAATCGTGTGCGAGGCCGAGTGCAACTCGCTTTGGCCTGGCTTTAGTGAAAAAATTTCGCAACATCGTTTATTTTGCAGCACATGGAAATGAAACAAGGTTTATCCGTTCCATTTCTAGGGCCTGGCCAACAGCAGCCCGGCCGGTACAAAGTTCAAAGAAATTGATGAATGTTTCAATGCGGATTTTGTGTCAGCGTAAGTGCATATAAATGTGCTCAGAAGAAGACTCCTTCTGCAGACGACACAAATGCCCATTTAAATATACAATTTTATCTCTTCTTGTACAGCCAGCGCCTCTCTCAGCTCTCAACTCTATCAATGTGGAAAAATTTAATTTCGCATAATATGTCTCTGGTCGTGAAAGATTTTGATTCATCTTCCTTCGACAGAAAGATTTTTTTGCCAACATCTGCTCAATTGGAAATTTAATGAAGAAAAATTGCACTCTCGGCAGGTCTTATTGTATTTGGTTGCCTTTGCTTTGATTATTATAAAGTATTTAAATTTCAATCACAATGCTTACATACAACATTGCTTTTATTTAAAAATATATAAAATATATTTTTTGATTGGTGATATTAACATTGATGTCT
>JXOV01018259.1:2513-14857 GCA_001014945.1 Clogmia albipunctata | reverse complement strand
GCCGGGATCATTCATATTTCACCTCATATTTGATTAATTACTTGTTTTTTCCAAGTGTAAATATTAGGAATGTGTCCTAACTATATCTATTCTTCTTTTTTATTACCAAAAGTAAAGTAATATAGCGTCAAAATAAAAATATCTACGAAAAAACCTGAAATATGAACTGATACCACTGGTTGCACTAATGGAAATGTTTTTCAATGTAAAAGTTGTTCATGAGCTTATAGAACCACGGCCCTGTAAGGAACATGAGGAGTCTTCTTATCCAATGCCAATGGGTTTAGAGTTTGGAAGACTACTTGTTTTCAGTGTATTACTAGTTGGGGAAGTATGTACAAAATGACATGTTGTTTTGTTTTTGAATCATAATTCTTTATGGGTAGCACACAACACCGCCATATTATAGAGTAATCATGTTTGGTTATCTATTTATTAAAATTAATATCCAATTGTTGCATAAAATGAGCAGAAACCAAATTAAACAGCTTTAAAACAAGTCGGCGAAAATCGGTTTTTTAAAACTGTATAGACAAAATGGCATTCGATGTAATTATTGGCATAATTTCGCAAACAAAACCATGTGTTCATCTAAGAACATATATTCAAGAACTGTAAACCCAATGCCAACAATTTCCCAGCCTCTTCCGGGTTTAGATCTCGAAAAAAGGTTTTAAAAGTTTAAACGTGATTATTTCTCTTCATTATAATGAGAAGTATTAGGAAAATTTCGACTTTGATATTGTTTTGCGTCCAGGACTGATGATAGGTTAAGTGCTTATAATTTCTGGGTATTTTGGCTATCTACAGACAAAATATGTCCGGCTAAATTAAATAAATACCACTTATAGACAGAATTTCAGGTATGCCATTTTGTCTCTTCCAGTAAAACACCCCCTATGCCATTTTGTCCATATTTCCCCTACCTTTATTATCAGGTTATATTGCAATCAATGTGAACTCTTAGGTTATATAAAATATATCAAAAACAATTTCTAGACATCCGACATTGTAGTCCTATAACTAACGACAAATCCATTGATATTATATTGTGTGGCTTGAAAATATATCTGTCAATGCATACTAACTGTTTGCTTAAATAATTTTCAACCCCCACCCTTACATCAATTATATAATTTATATATTCTTTATAAGGAAGGAACTCCAACCATCAATACTAACACAGATACAAAAATTACCAAATATATTCATACCAAATAAATTGTTATTATAAATACCCCCAGCCAGGAAAGCAATGGAAATTTTTCAATTATTTTATATAAAAATTTATTTAATTATCAAATCACAGTCTATTTATGTAATGGTGATCTTGAATCGGGCGCACAGAGCCACGTTGCCATCCTGGTCGGTGAGGGACAATTCAACATCGGGGGTGACTCCACTGAGTGGAGCGTTGAGTTCGAATGCTGTGCTGATATCATATTCAGTTCCAGCGGTGAGTGGGCAGCCTCCAACGATGGCCAAGCATCCGTCTTGGAGCTCCTCTGGGACATCGTATGGGATTTCGATGATGCTGACCCAAGCTCGGATTCCAACAAGCAAGGTAGAGGAGTCGTATCCAGCGGTCAATCCAGCAGTCACCACCATGGTCGATCCGTTGGGAACGGAGCATGTTCCATCGCATCCCTCAACCTCAACCCAATCGGGCACAACTCCACCACCGTTGCCTACAATTTGAACCTTTGGTTAACATTTGTCATTTTCAAGGGCACGTTTTTCACTTACATTGGCTGACAGTAATTGGTCCAGCGCTGGCGAAGGCGCACACCAAAGCCAAGATCAAAGCTTGCTTCAACATCTTTATAGGGTTTAAGTAGTTAGTATCGCTTGAGGAATGGCTCAACAAAACTGATTGATAGCCCCCGAATTTCATCCATATTTATACCCCGCCCGGTCTAGCTGTATTCCTTATCGTTATCATAAGATTCCATTGTAAAGATCCGAATCACTGATAGAGGTCATTAAAATTTGCAGTGGGTCCCAGATAAACTGTAAAGGGGGACCTTACGGATTACGTATGTATTTCATTTGAGTTGTTGATTTATTGTTTGTTTTATTAAAACTTGTGTCTCCCATGAGATAAGTCTGGTGTGGTACTAATACATATAATTTGTTTTAATATTATGGCGGGCCTTCACTGACATCATCGATTCAGTATTGCTATTTATATCTGGACTGTACTTTGAAGTACAAATCTTATTTTATATCTCAATTTTACCCGCAATTAAGCCATAATCTCTTGACTGTTAGCACTTAGGACATTCGTATGTAATTAATCTTTAACCTCGACTTCTGATTTGAAATATGTGTAGTGCTTTACAATGATTTAATTACTAAGATTTCAGTACATTTCACTACCACTAGAGGTTTATGAGCTGGTGGTGTAACCCTTTGCCAGTGTAATTCTATTCTTTCATTGCTAACGTTTGATGAATACTTCCTTCCAATCATCTACTTCGACATGTGATAAACGTTTTTCGATATCATCCTTCCTCGCTTGGCTTCATGTTAATGTTAATATCTAAATACGAGTATATGATCAACTATATTTTTTCCATTAATTTGTGTAATTGATAGTTTTTTTCATTTCCGTTCATTTTGTCTTTTCCTTATTGATATGTAACCCAACATCTTTGGCCGATTCCTGTAGTTTCCTTAAAATCTCAAAAACATTCTTTTTCTTATTCAATACCCTCGTATTGATGTCACAGGCAAATTCAAGAATTTGGTTAATTTCAAATCTCAGGAATTGGATGCAATGTTAAATAATAGGGCACCTTTCCATCTCCTTCTTTTATTTTGCATTTAAGCTACTACAACAATACAGTCGTAGTTCATTTTAAGATTTATGATGTAGATCCTTCATTTTTCCATTATTATAAGATAATCAATTAGTCAATTCTAGAATGTCCATCTTCCTGATATACTTAGAAGTTTTCTACACGTACTCTTACTATAGTTCTAGAATACTGGACAATATTTTGTAAATGGCTCACAGAAGCGAGATTTCTCAATACAATCCATCTTGTTGCTCTTTTTATGTATTGGTTGTATGATTACCTTAGTCCATAATTTAGAAGAAATTTGTGCTATAAAAACTTAATTACTAATCTTCTTATCTTAACAAAATCTAATAGACAGCCAATGACACGATTACGATGGATTTTATTTGAGAAACTTCTTGTATTAAACGATGACCATTAAAAATTTCTGCAAGATGGCCTTTTGATTTCATATATAAAAAGCAGAACTCGCTAAATTCACTATTGTTATCGTTCATTGAAAATTCCATTACTGATTACAGTTAAACAGTGGATTACAGATTAAATATAGAGGGGCACCAAATGTATTAAGTATAAGATTGCAATCATTGATTAGTTTTTGTTCTAACTTTAATCTAGTCTTTAGAAATCTGCTCTTTTTAGATTGTTTGACACAAATAAGTTGATTTTTTTAATATTAAAAGATCGCTCGTTGACATCATCGATTTGGTATAATATTGCCTTAATACCATGTGTATATATTTTTTTAAAATTGATGTCTCTTTTTTAGCTCAATATCAAACTCATTAAGTCGTAAATCATTAGATGTTATATTATTATTGTATCTTATCTCCTTTACAAGTTTAATAGGATATTGTCGTGAATTGTATTTAGAGTATGATCTTAGACAATGTTTTTTCTACAATAATCACCATCAATATTCTACTAAAATTTTCTACTTATGTGTTCTTAAAAAGTTTTCCTTAAGTTTTCCTCTTAATAATGTTTCAACAATGATGTCTATGTCGTTTGTTGTTTTCCAGCCTAGACCCACCTAGTGAACGTAGAGCACTTTCAAAGCAAGTTTTGTCTGTATTTCATTTATCATTGGTAATTGAAATAAGTAATTATCTCATTGTCAATTGTCCAATACTATTTCACATCGAAAACTGGTGTACTATTTTTCTATGAGATGGTTTCTTCCACAATTAACAGTTCATTAAACGGAGATTAGAAATCAATGAGAACAGTTTGAAAAAGGAAATTAAGAATTTTGGAAGGAAATGTTTCAAATACAGATTTGTAAACGAAAGTAGAAAAAAGGAGAAAGTGATTATTAGGAAAAGCGTAGCCAACAACGGCCGGGATTCGAACCGGAGACTTCCTGAGAATAGGTCAAATTATAATACAAGTCCTTTAAAATACTCTTTTAAGCTCTATTGCTTTTTCTTTGTCAATAAAGTGTTACCTTTGGGATAGATTTAGATTTTCATCAAATCTATGAAATTCAAATAGAAGATATTTTAGTAATTAGTTTTTTACTGATAGTTAAAAATTAAAAGGAATTTTATGAAATGCATGTGTTTATATTTATTGTTGCCTCTTCGGCCTTTTTGGTGTAGAATATTCAATTTCATAAAAATTTATACTGTTAGATATTTATTATTTCTGCTCAGCACTAAGGGCATCCATCCTTCACTTCCACCCCTTTATTCATTAGCTGCTCGTATGTTCTGGAATCGGAACAGCAGATTTCTACTCTACATCGTCGGGCTAAGCTCCAGCTGGTTATTCCTCTCTCTCTTTATTACCACACCGGAAACAAGGCTGATATTTCTTCCTCTCGAAGATACCAGGGAGTCCAGTCGGTTTGGATTTTGTTGTAATGAGAAGACTTAAGTGCATTAAATTGTTGTTGTTGCAAGAATTCCACGTCGCGGCTCATCAGGGTTGTCCGCATGTTTTCCCCTCTAAGTTAGGCAGCGATAACTTCTTCAACAGACCGTTCCCGTTGCACCTCTTTTAGATATTCTCTCAACGCATCGTACTATTAATAATTCTTCCTGGTATTGCATGGCTTTTTTCCCCGTTTCAATGTATAAATAAAAAAAATTAAAAAATATTTCCTTCAACATTCCGGTATGGAACTAGGGGTAGTCTCAACCTCAACCAATGGGTGTTTGACTTTCCATGACTATTTATTTTCAGTGTATTAGTAGTCAATTAATAGCACCTAGACCAGTTGAAAAAGGATCCAGTCAATCCTACCCACCCAGGGATCGAACCCACAGCCTCCGAGGAGGCAAACGAGAGCTTTACCACTTCATCTATGGGGCGGGTCGTTTCAATGTATATGACACCGCAAATTTGGACCACGCAAAACAGAACGGAATATAGATTGAGTACTCGGAAAGCCGACCCCAAGTGAAATGGGACAAATAGCTAATGATGCTCCATTTATTACGAATGGACTACTAGATCCCAAGTTTACAATGTGAGCTATTAACCTAAATGGTGACTATATGTTTATTCCAGAATTGACAAGTATAATAATATGCCAAGAGGTTAGAAAAACATTAAAAGAAATATTTGAATTGCTCATTAACTTTATTTGAAATCAAAAAGAGGTCCATTTACGTGATGGTGATCTTGAATCGGGCGCACAGAGCCACGTTGCCGTCCTGGTCGGTGAGAGACAATTCAACATCGGGGGTGACTCCACTGAGGGGAGCGTTGAGTTCGAATGCGGTACTGATATCATATTCAGTTCCAGTGACGAGCGGGCAGCCTCCAACGATGGCCAAGCATCCGTCTTGGAGCTCCTCTGGGACATCATATGGGATTTCGATGATGCTGACCCAAGCTCGGATTCCAACAAGCAAGGTAGATGAGTCGTATCCAGCTGTCAATCCAGCAGTCACCACCATGGTCGATCCGTTGGGAACGGAGCACTGTCCATCGCATCCCTCAACCTCAACCCAATCAGGGACAACTCCACCACCATTGCCTACCAATTGAATCTCTTGTTAATATTTGTCACTTTCAAGGGCACATATTTCACTTACATTTGCCGACGGTAATTGATCCAGCGCTGGCGAAGGCGCACAACAAAGACAAGATCAAAACCTGCTTGAACATT
Source organism: Clogmia albipunctata (assembly GCA_001014945.1). Lineage (NCBI taxonomy): Eukaryota > Metazoa > Arthropoda > Insecta > Diptera > Psychodidae > Clogmia > Clogmia albipunctata. The sequence goes on along the minus strand of JXOV01018259.1, from coordinate 8,935 downwards.
TTTGTAAGGTTTAGTAATTAGTTCCGCTTGACAAACAAAACTGATTAATAGTCCACAATTTTCTCCATTATTTATACTAGCCCCATCTGTACTAGATCTATTATCGATATAGAGATTCCATCGCTAAAGTCCCAATTCCTTGAAATTCTGCTGCGGTTCCCTGATAAGCTATTAAAAATTTATGATCTCATTTACAATTTCGTTGTTTGGTATTCTCTAACCTTTTTTCTACACTAATGAGATAAGTTCGTTGAGTTTGGGTACCAATGCTGTTCCATTTTTATTTTATATTAGGGGGTATTCGATAATCTTCACTTAATTATCGTCTTATGTGTAAAAGATTGTGTTTGGCATATATTCATATTTATATATTATAGAATGTTATTATTTTTTAATGCATTCTCATAAAATTACAACAAAAACTTTCTTTTTTCCACAAAACAGATGAGGGCAGATGAATAATTTCAGTCTATAATTTAGGTGAAATATAATAAATAGTTACTTGTAGCTACAAGCAAGACATTGAGACAATTTTATTCGCGAATAATTTTCTTTTCTCAAAGTAATAACAAAATTTTAAATTTAAAAAAAGGAGTATGCAGGTTCTGTGGAGATGGAGCGGAAACCCATCTTCTACAAGACTGCGTTGCAATAATTTCGCAAAGATGGAAACATCTAAGGGCAATAAGCCCTACTGCGGCGCAACTCCAGACTCTGAAGTTACACCGAGTATTAGATTTCCTACAAGGACTAAAACTTATGGGCACACTTTAGGGCAGAGATATGAGGGAGCACAATAGATCTTCAGGTCAAAGTGCGGGATCACCAGATAAAATAAAATAAATAGATAATATAAAAAGGCCTCAAAGAATTACTAAGCTATTTAAAATTATAAATTAGACTTTATTACAGTTTTATACTATATTTTCAAAATTGTAAACGAAAAGCATATGCTTAATACATCAAATGGACAAAATTCACGAATCAAAGAAATAATATAAATATATAGAATATCAAAAGCAGATATCCATCAATAACCATAAAAATTCAGCTTTAAAAAGTTGAAGTTATTACTAAGAAAAAGAAAAATTTGAGCCTGATTCAGGGTGATTCGGGGTGACCAGTATATTATCTGCAGCTTAAGTTTAAATTTCATTGAAATAATGGTCGTTTTTCGCCGTGCTGGTCGTCTTTGCAAGCAGGACGAATTCAATTGTAACGACTTTCCCCTTGAAATAGTTTCGAAGGTGAATTGTTTGGACATGACTGTCGTTAGTGTGGCCGAGCAACTAGAGGGGCTGTGCAGAGGTCTCCTTTCGCCTCTTACAGAACCCGCTGTACCCTGCAAAAATCTGGCATGGATTGGGATAAGACAAGAGTGACCCTCTTCAAATATCTTTCAGGCTCTACTTTGCGTTATGGGTTGGAAATTTGGTGCCTTCAAGAAGAAGAACAGTTATGCTACACTGACCCAGTTATATCAATAACATATGTTAAATGAAATGGCTCCATTTAAATTAATAGAAACGAATTAATTGGTATTTAACACCTTTCTATTACAGTTTTTTATCTCTAAATCCTGATTAGTTGTAGTCAGGATTATGAAAATTTGGTGGTGGTAATTTTAGGTAAAATTCCAAAGTGGTTTGCCAAAGTTATCCTTAACGCATATTTTTTAAGCAGAACCACTCAATTCAATTACCCAGATTGTTAATACTGGCATCTTATCACAAAGCAATATTAAATCAACATAAAAACTAATCAGTAAAAAGACAAAAATCTTAAATTTTCATATTCAAGAGCTTTTCAAAGTAAGTTTAAAGCATATGCTGCACAGCATGCCTTAAGAATTCCAAACCCCTGAGGATACTCAAATTTTTAGTGTCTCTAAAAATGAACTGATTCAACACATATACATTTCAATATGTTTTGCATTTAGAAAACTTATTTGAAGGTCCCAATTTCTGGGTATCGGAGGGATGTGATTTTAACCCTTATAGAGCCTCACAGAATACTATAGATATCCTATCATACTACTTACTGCTTATTAACAGAAATATATAGTTTAAAATTCAATTTATCTCAATTAAAAATATTGATAAACAAAAAAGCTATAGTGTTTGAAATTATGGGGTTCAAAGCTTCTTTCTTTATTTATCTATTTATTTATTTATTTCACTCATTATATGTTTTTATACTTAAAAGCAGTGCCAATGGAAATTGAAAAACTACTCTATCTAAAACCTACAATGCACAGGGCATTCAATATGAGCTCTAAACTCCTTAGTAGAGTTTTCTTTAAAAGCAAACCAAAACATAATGAGTAGCATTCTCACATCAGATAGTCCCGAAGAAAGTGACTAAAACGTAGAGCACGCTGGCGTCCTCGGACCGTAGCACGCATATCTCAAACCACATGCTCAATTGATTCATTCAGGAGAATGTATGAATAACGACTATTTAAACAAAAGAGAGATATAATATTTCTTATGGTCAAGTAAAAGTAATGTATTCAATTTCTTCTATAATCCCAGAAACAGGAACCAATATTGATCATGTGAAATAAAGAATAAATTTTAAGTTAAAAAGAAGTAATTTTATGTTTAAGTCTAAATAGCTTTTGTGATACAAGGGTGTAAAGTGGACGTTTTTTAACGAGTGGGAAACAATCGAGCCGAAGGCGAGTGTTGACATGTTTCACAAACGTTTCAAGTGGAATCGTAAATTGTAAAGTTACCGTTAACGGTTGGAATTCAAACTTATAAAGCAAATGCCTATTTTATTGTGACATGGAAAATTTGTTTGCTTTAATTTACGAAATATAAATTTCCATTTAAAGCAAAATAAGGCTATTACTATAATTTACTTACAATACAGTTAAGCAGATTTATCTCTGATATCTACGCAATGTGCCAAAAAATAGATAAATTACATAAACGAAGGAGAAGGAGAGAGGTTGGAATTATCGAAAGTCGGCTGTACCTTAATAATTCACCATTGGCAATTGAATACAAAGTCTACGAATCACTATGAGTTATTCGATGTACAATTAAAAAAACTAAATGTTTGCCATTAAATTTATTTCCCAATCAAATTGCGAGCCATTTATGTGATGGTGATCTTGAATCGGGCGCACAGAGCCACGTTGCCGTCCTGGTCGGTGAGGGACAATTCAACATCGGGGGTGACTCCACTGAGGGGGGCGTTGAGTTCGAATGCGGTGCTGATATCATATTCAGTTCCAGCGGTGAGTGGGCAGCCTCCAACGATGGCCAAGCATCCGTCTTGGAGCTCCTCTGGGACATCGTATGGGATTTCGATGATGCTGACCCAAGCTCGGATTCCAACAAGCAAGGGAGAGGAGTCATATCCAGCGGTCAATCCAGCAGTCACCACCATGGTCGATCCGTTGGGAACAGAGCAAGTTCCATCGCATCCCTCAACCTCAACCCAATCGGGCACAACTCCACCACCGTTACCTACAATTTTAACCTCTTGTTAACATTTGTCACTTTCAAGGACACGTGTTTCACTTACATTTGCCTACGGTAATTGGTCCAGCGCTGGCGAAGGCGCACAACAAAGCCAAGATCAAAACCTGCTTGAACATTTTTATAAAGTTTAGTAATTAGTTCCGCTTGAGAAACAAAACTGAATAATTGTCCACAATTTTCTCCATTATTTATACTAATCCCATCTTTAATAGATCCATTATCGCTATAGAGATTTAATCGCTAAAGTCCCAATTCCTTGAAATTCTGATAAGCTATTAATAAGGTATGATCTCAATTACGTTTGTTTGGTATTCTCTAACCTTTTTTCTACACTAATGAGATAAGTTCGTTGAGTTTGGGTACCAATGCTTTTCCATTTTTGTTTAATATTAGGGGGTATTCGATATAATCTTTACAAAATTATCGTCTTATGTGTAAAAGATTCTGTTTGACACATGTTTGGTATTTTTTTATTATAGAATGTTATTATTTAATAATGCATTCTCATAAAATTACTGCAACAACTTTGTTTGTCCACAAACAGATCGGGGCAGATGAATAAGTTCAGTCTATAATTTAGGTGAAATATTTATTTGTGCTACTAGCAACTAGCAAGGGTATAAAATCAGATTTTCTTTTCTCGAAAAACTAACCGTTTAATACAACATATTAATAAAATAATAAAAATGAAAATTAAAACTCTAGGAAAAACATGTTCAGACTAGATTTTATAAAACTAGCTTGTGTTTGAGAACAGCTTTAGATCAGTATTACAAAATATGATGTGTAAAGTCCAATATGTCATTGAAACTGGAGAAAATCAAAACAGGTTAGTAAACTCAGATGCCGTAGATAACTTCTGCACAGGACCAGAACTAATATGAGCACCTCAATCAATACATGGTAGGTTAGATAATATAAAAAGACGTCAAAGAATCACTAAGCTATTCAAAATTTTAAATGAGACTTCATTACAGTTTTTATCATACCAAACGGCAATGTTCATATTTGCAAATTCAAAGATTTAATATTTTTATTAAAAGAAATGAAATAATAATAAAAAGTTAAATCAATAATAATAATAATTAAGCTATTCGTACTCCAAACCAAAACTCCAGCTTTAAATCATATTAAAAATCCCAATAACAGGAAGCTTTTAAAAACCCAAATACACGCAAAGCATATGCTTAATACATCAAATGGACCAAATTCACGAATCAAAGAAATAATATAAATATTGAAAATCAAATGAAGATTTCCATCAATTACCATAAAAATTCAGCTTTAAAATGTTGAAGTTCTTACAAAGAAAAAGAAAAATTTGAAGGTGACTAGTCTATTACGTGCAGATTAAGTTAAATATTTAAATATTTAAAATAAATACGTTTAATTTTGCCTTTTTACGCTTTTTCATCAAATCGACTGCGGTGGAGACGCCTACGCTTAACCAACTGTGATACTCTGACCCAGTTATATCAGTAACGTATAGGGGAAGTATATACAAAATGGCATGGTGTTTTGTTTTTAGATCATAATTCTTTATGGGTAGCACACAACAATGCCATATTATACAGTAGTCATGTTTGGTTATGTATTTATTAAAATTAATATCCAATTGGTGCAAAAAATGAGCAGAAACAAAAACAGCCAAAGCTATTTGGGTTATAAGAAAGCTCAGTCAGATGCGAGCTAAAAATAGCCAAAATCCAGAAACACCCCCTATGCCATTTTGTCCATGTATGCCATTTTGTACATATTTCCCCTACATAAATTGGCACTATTTTAAATTGAAAGAAACGAATTAATTGGTATTCTTCTTCTTTAGCATTACAGCCCTTGTCGAGCCTTTGCTTTCTTCAGACTTCTCCATCTCATTCTTAGCCGTCCCGGTCTACACATACTTCTTGGGATAGATTGAAGCACTTCTTTTGGGGGCTAGTTGAGTTCAGTGACAATGTTCGGATATTCGTATAGCATATGCAACTCATTGTTGTATCTCTTTCGCCACATTCCATCATCCTGAAGTGTTCCATATATACAACGTAATATTTTCCGCTCAAATACAGCGAGTGCTTCTTCGCCAGATTTTGACTATGTTTCGCTTGCATTAAGAAGGACAGGCCTTATATGCGTTCGGTAGATCCTTAATTTGGTTGTTCTTTTAAGGATTCGGCTCTTTAAAAGTTTTAAAAACCCATAATAACATTTATTTGTGTTCAGAATCCTTATCTTGATTTCATTAGATGTGGTGTTTGTTTGGTTAACGTATGAACCAAGATACTTGAAGTTTGTAACCATTTCGAAGTTGCATTCAAATTGGTATTCTATGCCTACATATTTAGGTGATTAAATTGATACATTCAATACGAACGAGTATCGTTTATTATTTGACGCCAAAATAGATGCATAAGCGATTTTAGCTATTATACTTAGGGAAAATATGGACAAAATGACATCGGGGGTGTTTCTGGATTTTGGCTGTTTCTAGCTCGCATCTGACTGAGCTTTCATGTGACCCGAATTGCTTTGTATAACCTGCCAAAATTTGAACACATTCAGTCCATGCGCCTGAGTGTCAGAGTCCTCAGAAGTTTTTCCGTCGTAAAGAGTTTTTACATTAGGGCTAAACCCTGTAGAAAGACAACGTNATTTTGGCTGTTTCTAGCTCGCATCTGACTGAGCTTTCATGTGACCCGAATTGCTTTGTATAACCTGCCAAAATTTGAACACATTCAGTCCATGCGCCTGAGTGTCAGAGTCCTCAGAAGTTTTTCCGTCGTAAAGAGTTTTTACATTAGGGCTAAACCCTGTAGAAAGACAACGTAAAGAAATAATAATATTAAAATTATATTTGTACACAAAACCAATACTAATGCAAGATGGCGAACGTCTCAATTTGCTAATTTCCAGACACAATACATTCAAAGC
>JXOV01018258.1:0-13872 GCA_001014945.1 Clogmia albipunctata | reverse complement strand
AGTACTTTTTATATCAAAATTGGGAAAATGAGTTTATCAGGCTACTTTTATTTATTTTTCTTCTACATTCCTGTAAGCAAATAAGGGAGTCTCAACCTCAACCAACGGGTTTTTAGTCTTCTCATGACTATTTGTTTTTCATTAAATTAGTAGTCAATTAAAAGCACCAAAAGATTTTTACTCTATTCAAAATATATGATTGTATTGTAGTAAATAAAAAAGATAAATTTAAAAGTTAGGCCTTGAAGTTGAAGCTTTGACCTCTAATTTACAAAAAAAATATTTTTTTCACTCTCGTATCGAAACNCATTAAATTAGTAGTCAATTAAAAGCACCAAAAGATTTTTACTCTATTCAAAATATATGATTGTATTGTAGTAAATAAAAAAGATAAATTTAAAAGTTAGGCCTTGAAGTTGAAGCTTTGACCTCTAATTTACAAAAAAAATATTTTTTTCACTCTCGTATCGAAACAGGCTTTTCGATATCCATTTGAGTTTCGTAATGTTTAATTTTATAGCACTCGGTGAAAATTTTGAATTTTTATTTCACTAGTGAAAAACATGTCATAAACTATCCAACAAATATGTCTCAAAGTCAAAATTTGGCCGGCATTGTTTCCCTTAAAATACACAAAATATTGGTCTCAGCTATACCATAGGACCGTGATTAAATTTCAAACTAATTAATGTTTCTTCTTTTAAAATTTTAATGTTTACCATTTCAACAACCATCTGCATATAATTTGGTTATTTTTGTTCGACTTTTGGCACATTACGTNTGGCACATTACGTAGATATCAGAGATAAATCTGCTTAACTGTAATGTAAGTAAATTATAGTAATAGCCTTATATTGGTTTAAATAGAATTTTTTCAACTTAAATTAAAGCAAACTGTTGTTTCATGTTACAATAAAATAGGCATTTGCCTTATGACCAAGTAGTTAAGAGGAACCAAACAATATTAGTTTGAATTCCAACCGTTAACGGTAACTTTACATTTCAAGGTTTCACTTGAACCATTTGTGAAACATGTCAATTTTTAAATTTTCCTTGCAAATAATGAAATTTAATGTGAAATTGTACAAATTTCAGTGCTCATGAGTGGAGTGCCCTGCTCGGGTGTAAAGTCCTGTTTTTTAACTCGGAAACCATGAAACAGTCGCCTTCGGCTCGAATGTTTTTACTCGTTAAAAAACAGTTGACTTTACACGCTTGTAGCACAAATAACTATTAAAGAAAGATCTTTTAACAAATGTACGGATTTCATAAAAATTCAATTGTCCTGTCAAACAACTGTTTCAACTTAAGATCAAATATAATACATTGATTTCATCTAAAACTAACTTTATATTCATTGGAAATATTTAATTACTAAACATAACTCAAAAACTGTAAAAAAAAAATATTTAAATATAATGAAAAATATCAATGTTTAAGAAAATATTAATTATTAACAATTAAATATTGCTAATAAAATAATAGCACTAAGTAGAAAAGGTTTTTATCTCTTTTAAAATAACATCACTTTCCCATGAAGAGTATAAAAATATAGTTATTTATTTAAAGTATAATATATAAAAAAAATTAGAATGACTTCGATTTATATAAAAAACCACAGTCTTAAACAAAAATTGTTCCATGCATAAATTAAGATTGATCCAATATTGAAATAAAAATCAAAATTCCAAACAGGCATATCATTTATTTAGGAAACACCAAGGCATTTCATAAAAATCTAAAATTCCAACACCAAAATTAAATTATGAATGAATCCAGAAATACATTTCTACGAATAACAAAATTAGAAAGAAATACTTCCGCGAAAGTAATGAAAAATGGGATCGTGGGCTGAAATTTAATATTTTCAAACTTGTTTCCTAATACTCGTACAAGGAACAAACACGATTAGTTGATTATTTAATGCGAATCGAGATGAGATTTCTGCGAAATTGAATATCTAATTCAATGAATGTTACTTTTTGGCACGTGATCGTAATTTTGTCTGCGAATTCGAAAACATTTAAAGGTCAAGTCTGGTATTTCTGGGAACTGGAAAGAGGTTTTCTCTATTTATTTGCCTTCAATTTCATATTTTCATCCTGCGGTGAATCATTTCTTGAAGAGCGTTTCTTCTTCTTATTTTCGGAGAGATTAAAAAATCAATAAACTCGAATTCCGTCGATAAAAGCTAATCAAAGACGATTGGAATTCAATGCAAGGAAAAGGTCACGTTCTGTGGATTTTCTCACATCTCTCTGTCCATCAATCTGCTGCTGGACGGAACACGCGTCCCAAATCAGAGCCCTGTGCTGACACACAAAGCATAAGGCACGGCAAAGTTCACCAGAATGATTCCATTGTTCTCTCAAAACATTTAGGAAATTTCCGCCAAAAGAAACGAAAACGACGAAAGGATGGGACTGGAGAGCGCTTTGTGGACGACGACGGACTGAAGATGTTATCAGCTTTCCCTTACTGTTAAATAGGATTGCTATAAGGACTAAACTATTTTAAGAAATGCTTTACCTACTTATAGTGATCCAAATGCCTGTTTTAACCACTTAATTTAAAAGTAGATGTAATATTTGAAATTTTGAAATATTTTTCAATAATTAATTAGGAAAAAAAATTTTTTTAAATTATTAAAAAATTTTCTTAAATTATTAAAAATTATTAAAAAAATTTTTTTAAAACAATTTTTCAGGATAAGACGATAACTCAATAATATTAATTTTTCCACTACATTCCAGTACGAAACTTGGGGTAGTCTCAACCAACGGGTGTTAGACTTCTCGCGACTATTTGTTTTCAGTGTCAATTAATAGCACCTAGACCAGTTGTAAACGGATCCAGGTAATCCACCCATTTTATTTTGTTTACGCAATTACTTATAATTCGCAGGAATATTATTTCGCAATGCTATTGATATACACAAATGGAGAAACATTTTTCGCGCTGAAAAATGTCCGCCTGGGATTCGATCCCGTGACCTCCAGGGAAGCAGGCTAATCGTTAGACCACTCAGATGGACATCGATGTGAAAATGTGAAGAAAAAAATCCGAATCTATTTTATGGAAAGTTATAAAATTATTTATTTGTAAAATAGATACAAATTTATTAAATTAAACTTTTTGATCTGTATAGGCTTATGGGTCGGTCCGGCCTGTATGAACCTCTCCCTCCATTGTGTTGTTGATGGCCACCAATCGTGTACTTCTGAAAGTCCATTTGCTGCTTCATTAATGATTGCCTCGTATCGTTTCATGGGTCTGCCTACCAGCACCACTCCTGTGAGCCGTGTTTCCATTGCTTTTTTAAGAATTGGTTTTCAGCCATTATTTAATTCTACAAACTTCAACACGTCGTCATTTGGGTACAGTTCATAGACCTCCTCGTTGTGTAAGATCCTCAATTCGCCATTATCGAATACTGACCCAAATATTCGTCGTGGTATTTTCCATTCTACTCATTTTAGACGCTCTCCAGTAGCTTTCCTTATGAAACCAGCAGTTCAATTCCAAATCTTTGTATGGACGGTTCTTAGGGAATTTATTACTCTTTATTTTAATAATAAGGCTGTAGTGTAATGATCCACACTACACTTATACGAGGTCCGGGCAATTCGCATGAAATGTACTCTAGGTGGTTAATGTTTATTAAGCGTATTTTATTAACGGCTGCCCGAGAAAAATTTCATACAAACTACCCGGACCCAAAACAAACACAATATATGGGCCCGTTCAATGATCTGGGCTCTCGTCTGGGTGGCGTAGCCTTATGATTAAGCTTAAATACGACGAGTCGTTTGTTAGCCTTAATAGTTGTAAAAACCAAAAGTACCGCAATGTCAGAAAATATTAACCGCGATTGTGATTTAATTAGATATTATATTATGTCAATATTAGTGTCCAGAGATGCACAAAGAATACAGTTTTCGGTAGTCGTCATTATTTAATTTGAATTTTAAACTATTTTCTCATTTTTAAAAACCTTTAAAAAACCTATTTCATTTGAGTTATTCATACTTATTTCTCTTCCAATCCAATAGATGTCAACCCTACTTGTCACTCAAGTCAAAGAGTGAGTGTGTTTCTGATGCATGAAGACAAGGAGCAGACAAGAAGAAGAAGACGAAGGAGAGACGGAGGAACATTGTGATGATGATCCACATTCGGAGGAATAATGAGACCATCATGTTAATGACGGAATTAATGATAACGTCTCTGCAGAGAGCTTACATGGAGCTCAGATAGTGGATTCTGTTTTCGCGTGCGAATCCTGTGGGTGGAACAGAGAGAGACGGAGGCACAGTGCTGGAATAGGGACGAAGGGCCAGAGGAAGTGGAATTAAAGCGACAAAACATTATGTCGTGTTATTAAAATTTAAGCTGGCAGCTCTTTTACCCAAATTGAATGGTTCGTCATCGTTGTCTATTTTCGCACTGCCATTTCATGCTACACAAGACACCATCCACTGCACAATAGTTCCTCGAAATCAAGTGATAACGTTTATCATGCTTCCCTTTTGTGTGAAATTGACATTACAATACTTTTATTTGTCAAGGACCTCTTTAACACACTAATAATTTAAGATTTCTTTACCGTAGAAGCTTTTTTCACGAAAGCGAAGACCACTTTAAATTACGAATACATGCTTAATAATTTATGATAGCATAATTTGTTTAAAACAGGACAACATTCAGAAAACTCGACATTTAGAATTGATATTTATAATATTGTCTTTCCTTTTAAGAAGAATTCATTTCAAATTTTTCATCGAAATTCTTACAAATAGATCGGATCTAAAAATATGTATAGACTGTTTCACATATTTTATTATTTTAGGTTGTTTATACCTACGCTCTTTCCTCGAATTGAGTCTTATTTTCATAGACCCTTTATATTAGTAATTGATAAATATTTTCCCAGAATCTTTTATCTTTTTACTTTTTTTGTAATGTTGTTCAATATTTAAAAAAAAAATTTAATATTTTCACTCCAATGGATACATTTGTATTGGATATATTCTTTGAATAAATATAATATTGACTTTAAAATTGGTTATTAAATTATTTAATATGTTTTTATTAATAAATGATATATCTTTCAACTGTTAAATGTAAATCAAACGTGTGTTGAAATCGAGTTTTGAAAACCGTGGGACTCAAAGTCTTAAAAATAGTTCTTGATAATGAAATTAAAATATTAAACTAGTTCAAAATCCTTAAATAACAAATTACCGTTTGCTTCTTCTCAACATATTTCGTTTATTTTACATAAATTGAAGCAAACAAATGTTCCATGTCACAATAAAATAGGCATTTGCCTTATGACCAAGAAGTTAAGAGGAAATAAACTCTATTAGTTTGAATTCCTACTGGTAACTATACAATTTAAGATTTTACTTGAAACATTTTTCAATTTTCCTTGTAAATAATGAAATTTAATGTGAAATTGTACAAATTTTAGTGCTCTTGAATGGAGTGCAAAAAACATTATTTCCTGCTCGGGTGTAAAGTCCTGGTTTTTAACTCATAAACGATGAAACACTCGTCTTCGGGTCGAATGTTTCACACTCGTTTCACTCGTTAAAAAATATATAATTGAACAGTTATCAAGTACTGTTTCACCGTTAGACTGGATTAAAAGTTATACAGGTTTACTTCAAAATAGCCCCGAACTTTTGACTATAAAACAAATTTAATCGTAGATTATGACTTTGTTTTTCACTAGTGAAATAAAAGTTTCAAAATTTTCACTGGTGCGAAAGAGTGACTCATTATGTCAATGTCGAAAGGCTAGCCTTTCGATATGAATGTATAAAAAATGGATTTATAATCAAATTGTTTCAAAACAAGAAAATGTCTTTTTACGATCGATATTAAAACTCTTATAACTGACAACTTAACGGTTTCAAAAACGAATCAATTAGCATTATTAAAACAATAACTACTCACGCAAGAAATTTATTTAATAATGCCTCACTTATTGATTATGTTAATAATTATTTGTGCTACAAGGGCGTAAAGTCAACTGTTTTTAACGAGTGAAACATAACGAAACTCAAATGGATTTCGCGATAAAGCGTATGTTTCGATACGGGAGTGCAAATAAAAATTAACTTTTATAATAACATTAATTATCACTAACAGAAAAGTTAAAACATAATATTAGATATCTTCAAATGTTTTTGTTTTATTTTGTTTCAAATAGATTAATTCCAAGATTATAAATTAAAAGGGTAATAAATAAAATTCCGGGTTGTGGTCCCTCCTGGCCTCTATTAGTAAAATTAGAATTGCGCACTTGTAGACAGACGTTTTTCTTTTGCTACCTCATTCTCCTTCTGAAGAGGGTATTAGTTCTTAGGCCTAACGCAGAAAAAAGATCTGATCTCTTTTTGAATGGAAGTACTAAATCATGAGTAAACCTGATATTGGCAATGTTCTCATACCCAAATATGACGTTTCCTAGTTTTATTCTATAATACAAATGTATTTTTCTGTCAATTTTTAATTTAATTTTTTTTTGTTTTAGTTTTCTATAGTAATGTTCATTTAATTCATTTTGCTCTTTTATTAATTATGTTTTTTCTTTTAAACTAAGTTTCTGTATTGATATTCAACTATCACAGTCTTATAGGTAAAAGTTCTTTATAAATTTACCCCCTACTGGTAGAACATTCCCGAAGCAGGGTCAGATTGACGTAGTGACAACTTATTTTGTAAAAAAGCGCGAAGTTTGTGACGAATAAGTTTTCTTTTTATAATTTTAGTTATAATAGCAATACCAAAGAAAACTACAAAAAATTAGCCTAAAAATGTGTAAAAAATCTATTTAAAAATTTAGAATTTTAGCCATGCTTCGTGGACGCTTTACCTATTAGTTATAATATCAAGGTTTTTTATTTTATTTTATTGTGATTTAAATATTATACGTATGTACTCAACATGAATAAATAAATAAAATATTTAATTACATTACAATTTGTTTTTATATTATAAAATTTAATTTTGTACCAAAGTGCATCGTTTCTCAGTGTAGTCGCCTGGTATTAAGTGTGGTTTCATTTCAAGGCTGCCATTTTGGGATTGTTTTTGAGTAACAGCAACAAAGCCTTTATTAACACATGATGTGAGTAAATTAAGGCGTTCATAGCCGAGGAGAAGAGACATTAAATTCGGTCCGATTGCGGCGGAAGGGCGACAAACAGAGAGCGGAAAGATCTTAGAATTTCGCCCGGCAAAAAGCAGAGATTACTATTATTATTATTCGCATTATTATTGATAAGAAGGGGTGACAGTGGAGTGGATGAATGTAAATCTTGTTATGGAAGTTGCCACCGTTTCTAATTCGCAGTTGAAACACAGAAAAAGTCGCGCGAACTTTGCGACTTTGAATTCTGAAGAAAGGAAAGTCTTTCTCCGCCACTCCAGTCGACTTTTGTCTAAAGAGCGTGAAATCTCAGGGGATCAGCCTCGCCGCGGAATCGAATTACCCGATGGTAATTCATTTATTTACGACGACGACGATGATGAAGAAGAAGAAGACGAGGATGGGAGCTCACTTGTGACTAATTCGGAAACACTCTCCTTTCTCCATCCTCTTACCCGTGATATTTAACCCTCATAGTAAAGAGCTTCATTGTTAAATGGTAGTTATTTATGTTTATAAAACAATCTGTTATACTTTTACGAACATACAACTGTTTTAATTTACAAGTCACAAAATGTATAAAGCAGATTTTCATTCAAAAATATACAGAAGACAATTTAACCTTCAATTGATTTTACTCCACCTCCCATCAGACGTTTAATAAGCTCCATGAATAATTCAAGATTAATGAGCAACGATTACTGTAAATTGAGATCGTGAATCTCCCTTGTTGCAAAATCCCAAAATCCAGTTTTTTAATAAATGGAGGAGGAAATAGACATCAAAGAACTCTGGAGACAGATCGTGGAGTGAAAACATACCAACAAATGGTGATTTTATAGAGGATCAAATGGAGTAGTTAAGGGTTTCGACTCAAGAGAACCCTTGAGGCGACTTTAAACAGAATTCGCACTGGACAGGGAAGATATAACTACCAATTTTCCAATAGGGATATAAAGATTACCCGTCGTGTACTTCCAGGGACCTCCAATAAACAATCCGCCTTATTATTGACGAATTCTGATAGAAAATTTGAAGGAGACCTGGAGGATATTCATAATTGCAGCCCAGATGCCATTGAATGAACACAATCGCTTGAAATATTGCTGTTATCTAGAATGTTTTTCATACGATGATAATAATAATTGCGATTTAATTGTTATTTTTACAACGATAAAAAAAGGCATTATTAAACACATGGGTTGTTCTAAGCCACGAGCGTAGCGAGACCCTTAAAACAGAACCCGAATGTTTATTAATGCTTATCGACCGTGTTTTATACAATATTTTATGCGTTTTTAAATAAATTAACTTAAAAATCTTAAAAATTCTTCGAATTTCTGTAAAAATGTATTTTGTTGTGTTCCAAACACTATTTTTTGCCTTTGTTGCTTACAAATATTTCACTAGTATTGCGAGAAAGGGATAGAACATTCCTAAATTAAGAATAAATTCAAGTAGACCATGATTTTGATGTTTCTATTTCATAACAAAATGTTGGTTCGGAACAGAATTTTTAAATATAACAATCCATAGCTGTAATCTGAGAGTGTCGGATAATGTTCGTCAATCCTTGTCAATATTTTACATTAAAACCTCCAGTATCAAAGTAACTTTTCATATAAATTTATGAATTTTTTATACGGAGGATACACTCAAATAATAACAAAAAACATTAGTGCTTTAAAGAATTCTTTAAAGTATTTTACTATAAAAGTTTTTAAAGACATAATGTTCATAAAGAAAAGAAAGAACGCAATCTTTTTTACTATATCAACACCAAATTGCAGAAATGGAACAATAATAAAATTTGCTATGGGGTTTGTTGTGTTAATTTATTTAAATACACCACTTATCCTCGTTGAATGAATAACTATTATTATTTAATGAATTATTAAAGGTGATTATTAGTCAATTGAATATTTATTTATCTTTCAAAGTATGAGATTTATATAAATTATAAGGTGTTGAATAAAATGAATCACAAGACACGATTACAAAAAGCCACCCTCGGTTACGTGAGGGTTAAAGCCTGATTTTGAGTTCCTGATTCCCAAAAGTGATTCCCACATAATCCCTACGTCAACAGATTAACGTATTTCACTATTTTGCGCTTTAGTCTAGAATACTACTTGTGTGCCTTAAATCAACATTAAGACGTGGAATTTAATAAATAAATAGAAAATAATACCCTACCTCTGTCGCTGTGAATTAAATGTATTTGTTTATTTAAGGGGTTTTGAATATTATTGTTAAATATGTTTATAAGATTACTTTTTATGCATTAAACCACTAAATAATTAAAGTTGAATATGGTATTTTACTCCTTGTGTTATTTTTTTTATTGGACATACCATAATCTTAGACGACAATAATTATAATCGTCTGTAAAAGAGAATTAAGTGCTGTCAAATTTCGATACTTCCAAATATAAATGATTACTGATTTATTTCTTAAGTATGGAATCTTCATTATTCGATATTGATACTTTTTCGAAATGCTTTTTCTATGTTATTTGGTTATAGATTTCTCGATAAAAGTATTTGAAAGAAGTATTAATATCAAATAATGAGGATTCGATACTTTAAAAAAAGGATTCAGTAATCATTGATATCGATATTTGACATAACTAAATAACATCCGCATTGTTCAACTAGTCAATAAAGCAAGACAGGAGTTTGAGTCAGTATCCTTGTTTTGCTATTTCGACTCAACAATTCCAACTGATAATAGCCTCGACATAGAAGTCCGAACACGGTTGTTTAAAGCTACCAGAGCCCATTTTAGTCTAATCAGATTTTTCCGATACAAATACCTAAAACTATCCACTAAACTACTGCTGTATAAGATAATGAACCCTCAACTCGTCATGTACTCGTCAGAAACATAGGCTTTCATCCAAAAGTAAGGTGAGTCGATTGCAACTTTCTTCGGACACGTACATGAGGAAAGACGATTCCAGCATCTATACAACCATTAGGTATATGAACGATACAACTCATACGCTGCAATAGACCCAGTGAATCAGTAGTTCGATATTAGGGACGATGAGAACAGACAAACCATGTTTCAGGTGGAAAGTTGGCGTAGAACAGGAATGTCAAATTGCAAACAGTGGTCGAGGAACCGAACAGCTTGGATGAGCATATCGAGGCAGACTAAGAACGGAACCGGGTTGTAGCGCCGTCGATGAATGAATTAAAACTATTCTGAAACTCATTAATGGTCATAGTTAATAGGTATTTCTCTCCTGAGAACGAGACTAAATCCCACTGCAAATAAAAAGCATACTTGTACTATCTATCAACAAACCCAGTGGTCTTTAATTTAATGGGCTAGGAAAAAAATAAAATAGAATAAGTTTTCAATAGATACCGGAAATATGTTTTCCTTATAACGGTATCGTATTCTCTTTGCATGGATCAATTTAATCCAATCAATCACAAGAGATATCATCGTTATGGTCATTAATATTTTTATTATAACAAATAAATGATAAAGTTAGAAATTATCATCATTAAGTATCAAATACATATCTCATCCTAAAGAGTGCTCATCACAATCTTACCATTTCAATCAAACGGAAGATAAAATCAAGTTTAATTAATAGGAATAACATTGATTGAGGTTCTTATATCAAACATAACTGAAACATGCTGAATAACATTAATTTATATGAATATATTTTTGTTCCTTCAATTTTATCTACTGATTTATATTTCAAGAACTGAATCCAAACAAAATAATATCAAATCAGTACAGTAGGTTAATTTTCGACATAGAGATTTGTTATGTTTAAGATCATATACTCAAAATTCACCTCTATTATAAATTTAACAGTAACACAAAAAAATAACTAAACTATTTAACTATTAAAATATTACCCCTTCAATTTATTTTATGAATTCATAACCATATTAAAATAAATTAATATAAAGCCTATCCCCCTTAGAATCTGTCGTGATTGTTTTCTTGAATATCTCTTTTAGTATATGTTGTATTTTATTGTAAAATAGCTCATAAGCTTTGTTATTTATTCGTGATTTATTGTTATAAAAATTATAACTTCAAGTTTAGGACATTCGTAGAAAATGACAAAACAATAAAAAAAAAATACATTTAACATTGCGGCCACAAATAATGAAAATTTCAGCGCGCTGCAGACTTAGTTAGCAGAAATTAGTTATTTTCGAACTTAAACCATTTGTAAACCAATTTTCTTTTATTTATAGTCATAATAGTATTTACGAACTATTAGACTGAGAATTAACTGTTCTACTTCATGAATAAATTTCGTTTTGTCTACATCAACCCCTTAATAAACTTTTTATTTAAGATATATTCTTATCAAGTTTAGTCAATATGTAATAAGTATGTTATACTTTAAAGGAGATAAAAACAAAAATATACGAATATTGAGATAAAAACAAATGGCTATTAGTTGTGATACAAATTCTTTTCCAAAAATGAGATCGTATTTTGACGGTAAAACTTTAATGATATATCAGAAACGTATTAGAATTTTAATAGATCTTTTCATTAATTAATTCAAACGGGTGAAGTTTCCGTAAATCATAAAACTAGAAAGTTAATTTATAATAAAAAATGAAGAGAAATAATAAAGATTTTCCTATCAAATTTTACTCAAATACTCCATTTTTCTTAAGTCAATATAATTTCCGTAAATACAAAGTTTAATCTTTTAATCTGTTGGTAATGGATAAATACGCTAAAAATTTAAACAGTTTTAAAAAACTAAAGAAACTGTGGATGATTAAAAGTCAGGATAAAATAAATTACTCACTGTGAGAGTAATAGCTCATAATTTCGGTAATTACAATAAAATATAAATTTTGTATGCTAAAAAGAAAATCAATATTTAATTAATTAACTCATGTCCAAAATGTAATTTTGATTGATCAACGCGTTATATTTTATATAAACATCACAGATTCTAAGGGGACAGTCTTTAGTTAAAAAAGCTACGATATTTCTTTAAAAAACTTTTGAATCCCCGATCCTTACCCTGTGAACTACTGATTACTAAATCTATCTCGATAACCTCAAACCATGTAGCATTAGTATATTTTGATACAATTGCTTAAAAATAAGTTTTTACAACAAGAATTTACAATGTATTTTCACGAGCACAGCGAGTTATAATAGGTAAATGAGTGCTGTAATAACCGATTTCACATGTGTATCGAACGTTATTTTGTGTAATTCTGAAAAAAATACCAGTTAATCGATAATTAAAAATAAAAACCGTTCGCAGCGGTTTTTGTTAATTGTGGACACAATGTGTACAAGTAAGAAAGTATGTTTATTAGAGTGAGACGAGAATACTTATAACGAAATGGTTTTGACAACAATATGTATTTTCATTAAATTTGCCTGCCAATTTTAAATTATTTCTGCACTTCGTTAAAAAAAAGTAAACCGTTACAGAACCAATTTACTTTTCTACTTTTCGATACGAAATTGCACAACACTTCAGTGTTCGATAATTTGGCAATAATTGCTGTTAATTACTAGAAAATAAATTCTCCATATAAATTATCTAACAAAAAGAATTGGGTGGGATAGGTTAGAGTAATAGTGCTATTAGACCCTCCATTCAGCACCCAACACAAGGGCAGTACAGATCTAGAGGGTTTAATGTTAGTTAATTTTATTTGATATATTCAACAAATAAAAGATATTGTTAGTCCTTCTAATTATCAGCTCTAAAGAACCAAAAAGGTATACTTATAAAACGAAAACCATTACTGTAAATAACTTCATTTAAAATTAATTCTTTGTTATTGGAAAAGATGTCGTTCCAAAGAAGATTCTATTTAAATTAAATATTGAAATGTCTAATTTTAAATAGACTTGTCGTGTTTTACGTAAGCCATTCAATTAATTATTCATCCGAGAGTAATTATAATAAAAATGTTTAATTAAAATCTCAAATTGAAAGTAAATAAGGATATTTATAACACTTCCTATAATATAAATGACGAGCCTCATTTCCATTAGCGTCAACGATGGTGGAACACTTCTTTAAATAGGCAATTTTAATCGGCAAACACCTCCTCAAAGCAAACTTGCTTTTTATAGAAAAGGAAGTGGGTTTGTTTGTTTTTTTTAAACGCAGCTCTGGCTTTGACTTTCCCTCGTATTTGTTTTCCGCTAGCTTCTGTTTGTCGAGGTGACTGACAGACGCGGAGGAATAGACTGCGGAATCGGTGATTAAATTCTTCTCTCTTTGCGAAAAAAATAGACGACTCGTGGTTTGCAAAAGTTAAATAGATTAAGTTACAGACAAATTTGTTTTATGTCTACTCGTGCTGTTGCAGTGCAAAAGGATTCGGGGAGACTTCCTCATAACCCCCTCTCCCTCTATCCACTGGTGCAGCAAAGGAACTTGGATTTCTCGACACGTATTTACTTATAATTATGTAGTTTGTGATTTCGAATCCTGAAATCCTTTAAAGGAAAACTCGATGCACATTATTAACTCACGCTAAAACAGATTCGAAGAAAGTTTTCCACATGTTTTTAGACTAATGATGAACTGAAATTCATATTCTTCATATTTCTTGCGATATTAAAGTTTATAACAATTATATAATATATAATAATAATTATATATATATAATATTATAAAATAATATATAAATAGGGCAGTTCTTGATAATTATTTACACAACGTGTAGGAAAAATGAACC
>JXOV01018255.1:0-12763 GCA_001014945.1 Clogmia albipunctata | reverse complement strand
TGACTAATAAAAACATTATCTATCTATCTATATAATGTATAACTTTAATATAACTTTTCTGTTAAAATAATCTATATATGGGATAAAATTCATCTACAGTAATAAGAATGAAAATAGTTATTTAAACAACGTGTGGGAAAAATGAACCATAATTAAACTCGAGCAGATTTTTCTAATAGATACGAGTGATTCATTATGTGTTTTTCCAACTAGTTTTTTTACAAAATTTTATACAATTCGCATATTTATTAGCTTTTTTTTGCGAAATTTGAAATAAAGAATAAGAAGACAACCCAGTACTAAATTAAGGTCTAAACCAGGAGTTCCCAAACTGTGCGCCGTGGAAAGTATGCAGGGGCGCCGTGACTCCTCGACATCTAACCCGTAGTAGAAGAATCGCAGTCATCATTGAGGATCTCAACTACCAATTGACATGAGAACTGAACATACAGCCTTGCTGTATGTGCAAGAAATTTAGTTTTATATTATTTGAGTAATACTATTTGTTCCTATCTACCTAACATAAATTGTATTTTTGTTATTACATACTTGATTTATCATATAGGGGCGCCGTGATAAAATTTTGCCTATGTAAGGGCGCCGTGGGTTGAACAAGTTTGGGAGCCCCTGGTCTAAACACATACAATTAAGGGAAGTACTTGTCAAGCGAATAGAACTTTTGGTCTCAATTTTTCGAAATATCACGACAACCTTGCACCATGCTCTGATATTATCGTGATAGTACTACTCATCATATTTTATAAACCACATTTGGAAGCCATAACCAATATTTAAGAACTTTACTTTGCGCCTTTTAATATCAATAAATTTAAATTGATTAATAAATCAGAGTCTACTTTATTATAGAGACATGAAAAACGTCAAAATATATTTCCATTCTACGCTAAAAGATTAAAATTATAATTTTTAGTAGTTGAATTTTGGTACAAAGTACTAATTTTGTGTATTTACACGATTTGTAATTGTTTGCGGGTATTAAATTATACTGTACGTTTAGAAACTATTTATAGAAGCATTGGCTACTAAAATGTAAACATATAAATAGAATTGTATAAAATAAATTAATTTAATAAATTCATTTTATAATAAAAATGTTTTTGCTCTCATGTATCGATAAAATAGCCTTTTTCGATTTGAGTTTCGTCACTTTATCGCACTACAACTTCTTTTCGATCTGAAGAAACAACATTTCAATTTTGAGAACAACCCTTTAGGAGTAGAATTTGAATTTTTTTATTGCAATCCCAATTTTTAACATTGCAATTTGAAAAATCTTCACTGCAATTTGGAGGATAAATATTTGCAATTTGAAATTTTTCATTGCAATTTGGAGAGTGGTCCGAGCGGCAATTTAGCTTTAAAATCTGCCACTCGAATTTAGTGGGGATGTCTAACAAAGCTATTAAATTTTTTCGAACAATTTTGTATCAAAATTGAGGCACCTTTTTGATCGATAAATTGCACTTTTTATCCGCTTTAATTGCAGAAAATATTTTTTAAAGTGAATTTTAAAAATTGAGTTTCAGTTCCTGTACGGAACAATGGGAGTCTCAACTTCAACCAACGGGTGTTAGACTTTTCATGACTATTTGTTTTCAATTTATTAGTAGTCAATTAATAACACTTAGAATATTTGAAAAAGGATCCAATTAATCCAACCCGGCCAGGGCACGAACTCATTGCCTTTGAGGAGGAAAGTGCTATGTGGCGGGAGTTTTGAAACGGATTTAAAAAAATATGAACAATGACAAACTAACCGGACGGCTCGTATTTCACACACGTTTTGTCATTAAAAGCAGCTATCATGAAAATCTGCATTTAATGTCTTTAAAAAAAATTATCTTTAAATTTTATATTATTATTTAAAAAATTTAAAATCGTTACTCATATTCATTTTATTAACGGGATCAATAAAATAAGAGCTCTGTAAAATCTAATATTAAGGACTTAAATCCTGCTGTGGAAGCAATGTAATTTTAGTATCATTAGAGCCATAAAATTAACAGTTTTTATTACTTTACAATGCGTAGTGCCATAAACGTCAGGTTTGCCATTTTCTTACAATAGTTGAAAATCTATTGTCCGTTTTTGAGACATGAGTCATGAAATGGACTTTAAATTGTCAGGTGATCATAAAATCTAATTGATAATAGGGGATTATATTTCAGTAAATGTCGGGACGAATATGTAATTAAGAGGGATTTTTCGTTTTTTCTAGCTCCTTCTAATGAGATTCTACCTAGAAATTCTTCATTCCCTCATATAAATGGTCTCAAATCTAGCCACAAAATCAGTTGAAATCAATATTTCATTGTGATAACTTGTAATATCTTGTGTTGAAAACCGTGTGTAAAATGGCCGAATTCGTGAACGCAGAAGAGGATCTGGATTTGTCTGTAACATCAGATAACTCAGATTTAGAGGAAAGTTTTGACGAGGATGACATTTTGGAGAATTGGACTACAAACGATCGCCCACCGATTGTCGAAGCATTTAGGGTAGTTCCTGGACTGAGAAAACCAATGAGCGACAACGCGGGAATAATGGATTTCGTGGACTTATTCTGCGGTGACGATTTTTTCGAATTAATGCGGAAATCTAGTCAGAAGTACAGAGACGCGAATCCTGACCTCTTTCAATCAAACGAAAAGGAAGGACAATGGAAAGATCTGACCATTATAGAGATGAAAAAATTTTTGGGACTAATTATTCGAATGGAAAGGTGTCCGAAAATAACATTTGAAAAATTGTGGTCTACGGATGTACTTCACTGCCAACCTATTTTTGGCCACACAATGTCCTTAGATAGATTCCTCCAGATTTGGAAAGCTTTCCATTTCGGTAACGGCGACGACGACGATGGTTCCAGTTTGGACAGTATCCGACCGCTTTTGAACCAGCTCATCCCCAAATTTAATTCCCTTTATGTGTCAGAGCGTGAACTAACATTGAACGAGAGCATTCTTCCGTATAAAGAACGACTAAATTTTAAGGTAATAATTTTAATCATAAAATAGAACTTTCCTTATCAAAAATCCCATTTTAAATTATATTTTTGCACGGTCGTAGCGAAAGGTTACTTTTTCGACATTAATTTGAGTTTCATAATGCGTCACTTTATCACACTAATGAAATTTTTTTTTAATTAGTTGAAAAAGAAAGTCATAAACTATAAACAAATTTATATCAATTTAGGCGCCTTTTCGAATAATGAACTGCATATTTTATATACAGGCACATATTTTACAATTAGTTTTTCTTTAGTGCATTTTAAGAAGATTACAAAAAAAACTTGATAGTGTTTATTAGGCGCTTGTGACACTAAAAAATCGTTGACCAATAAAAAATAATATCGTAAAGCGACGAATCTCTCCTATACAAAAACCGAAATTCCCGATTAATTGATATAATTAAATAATCAAATTGCATGTCTGTGGAATCTGTATTTTAATTGCATGAGATTTCAATTTTAAAAATTAAAATTGAGTAAGTATTATAGCCTCTATGACTTGAAATTTTAGGCGATTTCCTAATTAACGTTATTTTTATGGCTAAGCAAACACTGAAAAAACCATTCGAAGACTCAGAAGGGGCCATATAGCATATTTCACTGTACGGTAACTTATCCTTTCGTCGCTTAACGGTAATAATTTTTTATTGGTCAACGATTTTTTTGTGTCACAAGCGCATTACACAAATAATTTGGTTGGTATTAACGGTTTGCAGTACAACTTGTAGCACAAATAATTATTTAATCATTAAATGAAATATTTTCTCATATCAAATTATATAAATTTTATTTTTACAGATTTTCACCGATTGCGATCGAGTCAAATATGGCATTTTGATAAGACTTGTCCGCGAAGCTACATCTGGCTACATTGGAAATCTGAAGATTTACTGTGGTGAAGACCAACGACTGCAGGCAACAACCATGGATGAATTACTCAGTCCCTATAAAAACTCTGGATACCATCTTTACTTTGACAATTATTATAATAGTGTTCCCTTGACCGAACATTTATTATCTGAAGGAATCCGAGTTTGTGGGACGATCCGGGAGAATCGAGGACTTCCCCAAGAAATTAGAGGTCAGATCAAACCTGGAGTAGATCGAATAATCAGGAAAGAGGATCTGCTAATCCACGTTTGGCACCATAAGTATATGAGAAGGATGATTTCGACAATTCATCCCGGTGAAATGATGGAAAGTCCAGACGTGGATTATTGGAC
Source organism: Clogmia albipunctata (assembly GCA_001014945.1). NCBI lineage: Eukaryota > Metazoa > Arthropoda > Insecta > Diptera > Psychodidae > Clogmia > Clogmia albipunctata. The sequence goes on along the minus strand of JXOV01018255.1, from coordinate 8,509 downwards.
CCGCAAGGCAATTATCAAACCCAAATCCGTGGTGGATTACAATAAATGCATGTCCGGGATCGACGAAGCCGACAAAATGAGGGCCTATTATACAATTTGCCGTAGATCGGTGAAATGGCCGAAAAAACTGGCATTTTATTTGATAATAAATTGCGCATTGTTTAATTCGTACGTTTTGTACAAAAAAAGCAATGCCCAATCCTCAAAAATGCATTTCAGGGAGTTTATCGAGACTGCTTCCAAAAATTGGGTGGGAGTCGGTTCCGGAAGTACCAAAGAACATCACTGAAAAAAGAATCCATTTACCGTCGATCGTTCCAAATAAAAAGAGGCGATCATGCAAATTTTGTAGCACCAGAGGCAATTCGAAGATCACCTTTGAATGCAAGACATGCTACGGATCGCTTGCCCTTCACAATCGAGAATGCTTTATACTATATCATAAAAATGTTAGAACCTAAGTTTTGCTAAAAATATTAAAATACTAAATGCCACGCACTTGTTTTATTTATTTTCTTTTTTCAATTTGTTTTTTGTTGTGTTTATTGACTCTAGGTTAGGTATTCCCGTTTCTATTATTTTAGCGACAAAAACAATTGGATTTTCTTGGATCCGAGTCTGGACTCATATTAAAGCTGGTAAAAGCGAACGGCTGATTTCTGTTTACATTCATTTTTTTCATTCGTTTTCTATTTTAGTTTTGTTATCTAAATTATATAAATTATTTAAATTAGAAATTGAAGCAAGACTTTTTCTAAATAGAATTGAGTTTTCTAAGGTTTTAATGTGAAATTTATACGATACTATGAATTAATTGAACAAGTGTGTTCATGTAAATTACAGGATTCCATTATTGATATTTTTTACTTACTTATTAATATATGTGTTGTAATTATTATTCTTCATTAATAAAATATATAAGAACGATTTTCGATATTACAAGTGTTATAAAAAAAAACTTATCAATGTTGAATTATAATCATTTACATAATTAGTATTTATATCATTTGCGTTTAAAAAAAGGAAATGAGAAAACTTATTTTTTTAAAAAATAATAGCCAGGAATTATAAAAAATATCTTCATAAATTTCATTTGAAATAGATGATTGATCTAAAATGGAAATGCGCACGATATTTTTGGTGGTGAAATTTTGTTTAAGTTCGTTGACTGTGTTCATTGAACGTCACATAGAAATTCCTATATCGGACATTGGCACGATTTTTTGCTAAAATTTCTTTAAAATTAGACATCAATTTAAGTTTGATATTATATTATCTTGAAATAACATTCTGAGTGTTGGTCTTAAATCCAACAGAATACTTTAAATGTCACTGAAATCGTATTCGATCGTTTAGAATATAGAGTCTGTATCTGAAAATGCTTAGGGCCGTACGGTGGCTCTTTACTTATCAGAATTGTCGATTGGTACTCTCGACAAAACAGAGTTTTAAATGAATTTGTAATTAAAATACTATAAATTCCAAAACTAAATTTGGTAATTGTATTTGTTTTTGAAACAAATCATTTCAAAATTTCTTAAAGCAATTTTAATAAACGAACAATTGCTTTGACGGCTATATTATCAATGTGAAATATTATCAAGATACAAAGATTTACACCCGAATTCTCATGTATAAATAACATTTTTTAAACCCAGATTATCAGTTATTCAACTGACAACTAGGTCGATAAGTAAAAGCATTATTAAAAATGACAAGCTTAGCAAACGTTTTAAAGGTTATTCACTTTCAAATTCAACTGTTTCAAAGAGATGTCCGACATGTTCAATTCATAAAACGTTCTATTTAATTTTAAACCATCGCCAATTAGTTTAGTAAAACATTTCATACAAAACTAACGTTAATATGAATTTGATAAAAATCGTTGATGGAGGTCAATCTTTAACAAAAACACTGATGCTTTCAAAGTATTCTTTAAAGTGCTTGTGCTATAAAAACGTCTTTGACAGAAGAAAAATTAGTACTGAAATATCGTTTTTTGTAACTAAAATGCAAAGATAGACGAGATTGGTTGACAATTCAAAATATACACTTCACACATTTACATATAACTAACACAGACCCATCTCCTTAAGTGCCAAGACCTATACTGCCCTAGTGTACGATTTTGAATGGCGAGTCTAATAAACTACCTATAGAAATATGATTTCAATTTATTAAGGGATCATTTTTAGATTTCAAATAAAATTTAAATATAATTGAATTAACAAATTTCAAGAAAAAGACTTACCGTTTTATCTTTCAACTCCTTCCAGATTTCTCCCGCTTTCTTGGCGATATCCGTGAACGAAATGCCTGGATTATCCTTCTTAATGTTTTCCCTGTTATCATTTAGCCACAACATGAACGCTGTCGTTGGTCTCTTGGGCTTGTCTTTGTCCTTCTTCGGCTTTGACTTTCTTTCACTCTTTTCTTTAACCGTTTTGGTTTTTTCTTTCGATTTCTTCTCCTTTGCTGGTTCCTTTTTCTTGGAACTCTTTTCCTTTCCTCCTCCACTGGCATCGGACTTATCTTCATCACTGTCCGACGAACTGGAGCCAGCATTACTGTCATACTCTTCAGCCACATCCGATTCCTGTTCATTCGGATTAAAGTCCTCATCTGTGGATTCATCCGAATTCTGATCGTCATCATCTTGATCCCTTTCCTTAGCCTCTGCTTTAACCCTCGCCAAGTAAGCGTCAGGCTCATTTTCATTGTCCGAATCGCCAAAGTCGTCTTTGTAATTCGATTTATCGTTTTTGCCCGTGTTTCTAACGTGAATCTTCTTCGAAGTGATAAAGTCAAATAGTTTATTGTACTCCTCCTTTTCAATACTGCTGAAAGTGTTGTTCGTTCCCGTTTTCATCTCCACTTCAAAGTCAAAACTTCTCGTCGAGCCACTGCTTCTCGCGAAATTAACACTTGCAATTTCCTCGAACCGAATGTGAATTGGGGGTTTGTGGACGTAGATAAAACCCCTTTCCAGAGGATACAAATAACCAGCTTCAGCCTTGAAGGAGCAGCTAATGGCTGGAGTTCCAGAGTGACCGATGAATGAACCAGGTCCCGTCAGCTTCCGATTAACCAACACCTTCATAATCTTTCCCAAGACCTCATAAACAGGACCATTCAACTCTTTGGTCAGTTTATTCTCATACTTGGTCTTGAGATCCTCTTCAGAGAAGGGCAGCTCAATATTTATTTCATCCTCCATGTTAAACAGAAACACGACATAGTGATAACGTGTCTGTCCCTGCTTAATTGGTGGATCCATAGCCAACACGAAGAACATTTGACGACCGTCTTTGTGCGGCAGCAAAAACAGTCGCAGCACAGACGACATGGGAATCTTGTAGTCGAACGTCTTGCCGTGAAGCTGGAAAAATGTCTGGTACATCTTGATGTCGTAACGACCTCTGGAAAATACAAGTAGGCAATATATAAATAATTGTGCTAATCCATGAAGATGAAACTAGGCTAAATTTCATACAAATCAATGAAAACCCCAATTTCATTTTTTCTTCCATTATTTTTAAATTTGTTTGTGATTCAAATTTCCATACAAATTTTATAGTCCAATTCAAAATCAATTATAGTAACCAACTTGATTCATTCACACAATTGACAATTTGTATACATTTGTTTACAACATTTGTCGTCATTTGATTTTCAAATTAAAATTTTATCCTTAAAATACGTTTGAAATATGATGTGCAAAATGTGCACTCAACAAAGCAATGGGAGTTATCAAATTTTCTAGTGAAACTTCTTTAAATTTGAATTTTAACAAAAACTTTTGATTTGTGAAATAGTATTTGTGTCGCGTAAAAATATAACTAAAATTTCAGTTGGCCAGGGTTAAACACAAATAAAGCTCAAACTATTTTATTTATACAATTATGACTTCCTAGTGTCGTAAGGTTCTAACTTTGGCAGTGTTATTCAAAACATATTTCCAGTTGTAAATCATAACTAACATTTTTTCAGAGTTTCAATTGTTTTTTTGCGTTTTTTATTTTATTTTAGAAATTGCACAAAATGTTGCCCGCAACTTGTAGGTAATGGTATTTTGCTAGGCTCGTTCAATTATCAAGCTTTTCAGTCGTGTGTCAAAATGAATTAAAACTTCTTTTTTTTTCAAGTAGAAAAATTATTACGGTTCACACCTTCATCCTAAATAAATTATATTGATTAAAGTTTCATCATTTATGATTTACGATTAAAAGACTAAATATAAAAATTCGATATGTTGCAGTTGATTTAAAGAGCAATAATATTTTGAATGTGTGTTTATATTGGAAAATAATTACTTAATATTGGAAAATTTCGGTAAAAATTTGTTAAATTTATTTATTTTATCCAAACTATAGTTATAGACATTAAAATGAACAATTCCTGTTAAATATACTAACCTTGGAGTGAGAGAAGGAAGTTCTCGGAAAATAGCAATAGCATCACCGGAGACAGAAATAACAGAGGCTTTGTTGAGGACATTTTGATAGAATCCATCGACTGGATCAGTGTCGGATGCCTCTGTGGTGGGAATGTGGAATCGCATTTCCATGAGACCGACAGGAGCGTCGTCATTTTGATGGAATTCCAAAGCAACTTCGTTTTTGCCGGTTGTGCATTGTGAGACGACGTTTAAAGGGATTTCGAAGCTGGTCTTGTTCTCCACATCAAAGCTCAGAACAGAGCCATTGAAATGGGCAGTTCCCCAATTCCACCCTCTGAAGGACAACTCTTTTTCCAACATATCCTGCTTGTACTTGGTTTTGAAGAAGGAAGCAATCTTTTCCTGGTCCTGATCTTTAAACCCACTAAACCGATGCAAAGTGCCAGCTTTGGTGAAAATTCGGATACCATAGGTCTCAATCATCCTCTGGAAGTTAACAAACTCCATATCACTGGCGTTGATCATCTCAACTTTGCCAGTTTTGCTGTTCTTAAACACGATGTTTTGGTCCGTCATCTTCAATTTGCCGGCGCTCTGAAATTAAACGATTTACAATGATGCTTTCTTGCAAATAAGTATCTGAGGCTTACCAGAGAGCCCTTGACATCGGCCGTAATGTCCGAATACTCCAGGAAATCCACCATTTTTCGGAAAAACTAATTTTGATTTCACAATGTTTTGACAGTTTCAATGCGCGCTTTTTTTAACAAAAAAAAACTTCGATGACTTTTGAAATAATAATTAACTGTCATTTTAGATTATAACCTAAAATATTTTATATATTATTTAATTTAACCTGTTTTTATTTAAAATATTAATGATTTGAAGTGTAAATACCGAAGTCCAATCGTATTCCAATCTATTTGCACGATGTTTTTGAGTAATCATTGAATTGTTAGAATAATTGTGTTTGTTTGTAAACAAAGTTCCCGGTTGCTATGGTTTTTTGGTTCGATTTATAAATAAAACATTCAGTGAACAACTCTTAGAATGGCCCAAATAGACGTCTCTTTGAATCTGGAGGATGCAAGTGAAGACAATCGAGGTACGAATGGAGACCAGTCGTTCCAAATGCGTCCAGATTTGGAACAGTCTTTCAAAACTGGACTTGTTAAAGAGATAATTCAGAAGGTTCTCCAGGAAACTTTGACTGGTAATGAAGGCTTTACAAGCCCATTCTTATATAGTAAACTAACAACATACCATTGTAGATAAAACATACACCGCAGAGGACGCAGGAAAATGGACGAGAGAAATATCAGAGCAAATCAGCAGACGAGTCTTGGAGCTAAAGATGAAACGATATAAGCATGTCGTCCAAGTGATAATAGGACAGCAGACTGGAGCAGGATGTAAATACATTACCAGATGCCTCTGGGACGCAGAAAGCGACAATTACATCTCTGACATGTTCTCAAATGCTAATCTGTTTTGCGTGGTCACCGTTTTTGGAATTTACCTTTATTAAATAAGATACCAAAGTGTTTTCCTAAAGTTGGTTTAATATAATATTTATTTAAGCGCTTGACAAAATATTTAAATAAACACCAATCATAAAATTACTCAATAAATATTTATTTTTTATTAAAATTTCTTTAATGAAGTTGATTATAATTCTTATCAAGTTGTATTAATAGTTTATCAATAAATGTTTGATAATCACTTCATTGATAGATTGAAATGAACACGTTTCATTATAAATTAAACAAGTATTGTGATTGTTTGCACAATTCATTGCAATTATTGATTAAGAATGGCCTTCAATACTTGTAATTTTTAAGTACAAACTTATAATAAATTAATATTATATGTGTTAATTTGTCATTATTTCAATTTTAAATGTTTGGTGTGAATGTGATCAAGTTTCACTAAAATTGGTAGTGAAAAAAAATTATATTTTTTAAAATGTTCGAAATTTTGTAATAAACAGATATTAAATATTTTTGAAAAAATTTCACGGTTAAAATTGTTAATTACAGAGATACCATTTGCCGATTAAAAAATTTTCCGATCACCAAAATTAAATATAAATTAATTGACGCGCGCCACCTTCATGCAAAATTCATATAAAAAAACAGTTTTACTTTGTTTTCGACTCCGTTTTAAACTCTCTTTTCAACTCTAAGTCAGCTTTAAATGTATTGTGTCTGGAAATTACCAAATTGGCACATTCGCCATCTTGCATTAGTATTGGTTTTGTGTACAAATATAATTTTAATATTATTATTTCTTTACTTTGACTTTCTACAGGGTTTAGGCCTAATATTTTAGATTATGGTTCCCAAAATCACAAGTGTGATAAGATTTTCCTTAGAGTTAAAGTAAGGATGCGTCACCGAGACGGGTGCCCGGGCCCCATATACTATACTTATACGGGGCCCGGGCAATTCGCATGAAACTGACTCTTGGAGGTATAAGCTGAATAAGCGTAAGCGTCAAGACGGGTGCCCAAGTCAATTTCATACTCATTATCCAGGCCCCATATAAATATAATATAAGGAAAATAAATGTATAATTTTCAGCATAATTTTCATTCATTAAATTATAAACACAAACATGCTATATATACTTATGATAAACAAATTTCACCGGAATACGTTACCTTTTCATTGACCGATTGATTTAAGATTTCAAATCATCGTGATACAGAAACTTTTTTGATTTGTAATCTCAAATGGTTCCTGAAAAGGGGTTTAATCAATTGAGTCAAAAATTCTGTCTTTGTATATTCGTAAAAATTAAACGCACGCGGTTAATGTTGGTTTATTTACTGCAGAGAAAACACTGATTTAATACAATACTTAATTAGCTCATTGAAGAAATGAACAAATTGAATTACGTCCGAAAACAGATGCCGTAAATACTGTCATTGATAAATGGAAACTTTTTTCGGGCTGGAAATTATCCGACCAGGATTGTATTCCATCATTTTGGCCTTCGCAACGGAAAAGGTGGGAATAGCTGAATGAAGTCGATTTGTTCTCTAATTCGGTTTCAAATATGTCCAAAATTTCAACATAATGAAGCTTTGTTGTCATTTTAGCCTATTCTACGTCATAGATGCAGAATAAAGTGTTCAAAGTAAAAAGGACGAATTTTAATGATTTCATATATTTTTTTTCTTTGCCTTTCCTCTAATTTGGAGACATAATTAAACATTTTAAAAGAATATATATATGCGTATTAATAATTAAAACTTAATACAATATTCATACCAAATTCGTAATTCGGTCACATTTTTTATACCTCGTTATGATCATTTTAAACTCTAAATTTCAAAACACTTCAATAAAAATAATCCTATATTTATTAATAATACACTGAAAACTAAATGATTTCTGAAAAGATAACATGTTTCTCAAAGGATGGAAAATGATATTATTTTATAATTTAATAAAAATAATTAAATGCATAAACAGCTACCTTTGCCAAGTAATATAGAACAAGCTGAAATTGATTAAAATAATAGGTTTAAAACATCTGTCCGATATTGTTTTTAACCAAATTTCCTGTTTAATTGCTAATTACAGGTGTCGTTGGACAATTAAATATTAAATTAATGAATATAATGATCGCAAAAAGATAATTTTTATTTTCGAAATTATAAACGCGACTTTTGTAATTTCAACGGCAAATAATTATAAATCTATAAATGGGGTTAGTTAAACAATAAAAAATGGATAAATGATAGTTATTTTTAATAGATCACCATTAGTACATAATTAAATTTAAAATGCATGAATTAAAATGTAATACAACAGTATTTCACTCCTTAAGAAAAAAATTGTCATAAACTATCCAACAAATTTTGTCTCAATGTCAAAATTTGGTCGCCATTGTGGCCCTTAAACTACACAAAATATTGGTTTGGGCTTTACCATAGAACCGTGATTACGTTTCAAATTAATTAACGTTTCCTGTTTAAAAAATACATCAGTACCATTTCAACAGCCATCTGCATATAATTTGGCTATTTTTGTTCAATTACGGAAATATCAGAGATAAATCTGCTTAAATGCAATGTAAGTAAATTATAGTATTAGCTTTATA